>JAQGAZ010003527.1:0-11414 GCA_034692225.1 Polydesmus complanatus
TTGCGGTTATATTATATAGGGTGTCCACGCGATTGCGTTAATTTTGAACAATTCATAAAAATAGTGAAATTTTAATGATAATGTTTTGTAGACGCATTTTTTAATGGTAATGTTTTATAGGCTACCGGTACATATTTTATTACCGGCATAAGCGTAAATGCATCCGCATTACTCACCTGCCCTTCGATAAATATTGCTGGAAACTACCCCGGCAAGTGCCAAGGATCGATATTTCTTAATTCTAAAACAAACGTAACGTAAGTTTAAGTTAAAAGACTTTATTTTTTAAAAAATGTTATAACCATTTTTTAAAAAAAAAAAACTTATAGGAAGCCGAAAGGCCCATTACAGTTTACTCCCCAAAACGCTGTTGAAGTCAATGTCATTCGTTTCTCATCGTGTGGACACGGGGTAGTTAGTATAAGCAATTCTACAACCAATGGTTACGCAGGTAACGATGAAGACGTTAATTTGATTATAGTAATTAAGTTACGACACAAAGATTGATTATTTTATCGTAGAAACTTTTCTTATCAACGCCGTGATCCTGGCCCGAAACGACGCGGGACTCGCCCTTGTGGCTTGTTACGCCATCTATCAAGCTCCAGTTTTTCGTAAGAAAATAAGTTTGAAAAATTATTCTTTTTGCATATTTTAAAACAATATTATTTTAGTGGCATATATTCTTTCTCCAACACCCTATCCTAATCAATGGGCGTTGGGAGAACTGCAAAAGGCACTTGAGCCATATTATTTTCAATGGTTTACGCTCAATTATCAAGGATGTTATCCGTCTTTAGATCAGTTACATTACGAGTACTATTAAAATGTAATAATACGTTGGTCGCGTGTGACATATTTTATAGCGGTTCAGTTTTAGGCTATATATTTTAAAAAGCGACGTAAATTTGAAACTATCGATTATAATCAAAAACAATAATTATATCGGTTATGTAATTCTCGTAATAATAATAATAATAATAAAAAAAAATTACTCCATTCAAATTTTGTTCTGTTATTTTCTAGATCTAAAAATTATTTAGCTTAATACACGTAGCCTACATGAGTCGGGGTTAATCCCTAGAGATTATAAAACCTGAGTTTGGTCGGTCCAACTACAATTCTAATTTCTACCGACCACACCCCTCGCTCATAATTGCTCAATGTTTTCTCAAGGAAAAATTTCTTAACGAATTTTTTACTTTATTATTTTTAGATTACTGGCACATATTTTGTTACCGGTTTAAGCGTTAATACTATTTTATTCGCACCGACCGCCTGCCCTTCGATAAATATTGCCAGAAACTAGTCAACTGTTTACCTTCAATTATAAAGGATGTTATCCGTCTTTAGATCAGTTACATTACGAGTACTATTAGTCTACTATCCCCGTGTTTTTCCAGATATATACGACACCCCTCAAAAATAAGGCCCAGCATGATTTCGTGATTCCGAGTAGAATGTAAGCCCTACCCCAAAAATAAGCTCCAAATTTAAAACTGAGGGTCTAGTGAAATTTTTTTCAGGGATTACTAATACCGATATTGTTCAAAGGTCAATATTTTAATATATTTTAGCAGATATATAAGCCCTACGGTCCCTACCCCAAAAATAAAGCCCATTGCGTTTTTTCCTTAAAAATACAAAGGTAAAATGTGCATAATATGTAATTCGCAAGTGACATAGCGCTTCGCTATTCTATTACCAGTATAATCTTAATAAATTTGAAACTTTCGTTATAATCATTAATATTATATCGGTTGTGTAATTATCGTAATAAAACTAAAAATTACTGAATTATTATAGTTCGCTATTTTTTTTTTTTTTAAATCTAGTAATAATTATTAGAGCAATCGAAAATCTACATACTGTAATAGTATAAACGATATTAATATGCAGGCCTACTAGAGTCTGATTTTCTTATGTGAATAAAAGGTTGTTCTTATGTTAATGCCGGGTACCTGAAATGTAATTAAGTGTTATTCAACGTCCGATTACTATTAAAAAAAAAACCCACTAGCACTATTAATATTTTCGACAATATTTTGAAGTGTTATTATTCATTAAAAAAAAAGTTTCGCCCCCAGGTGGACTCGAACCACCAACCTTTCGGTTAACAGCCGAACGCGCTAACCAGTTGCGCCACGGAGGCTAACGAAATATGACTCCAACGAGCCGTTTCAAATAATTTTTTTAGGTACATCAACCGTACATGTACAAGTTTATGTGGCATCATTCTTTTTCTGCAGCAGTTAACTGAAATTGACGACTAATCTAGGTTTCACCGTATCATTCGAATATTAATAAAGCCTACGTAGTAAGAGTTACATGTTTCTAAATAATTATTTTCTTTTAAAAAAAAAAATAAAAAAAAAAGCCAACAGCACGTGGTATATTCCCACGCGCACCCCCATCCTAGTACTAACCAGGCCCTACGTTGCTTGACTTCAGCGTGGTATGGCCGTTGACAGCTAATGAGTCTATATTAACGCTTCAAGTACATGTACTGTTACTGTAGCAGTAAAAACTGTAACTCTAAAAAGATTGTAGTTCTACCGTATTGTATTCTACCGTTCTTTAACTAATGAACTAATAATTGTGCCTATGCTAAACTTGTAATTATAAAGCGCATTTATCAAAACCGATATTGACTACGACGAACTACCGTAGCTAGTATTGACAATGCAGTTTTGGAGAATTTGGTAGAATCGGTTTTGCCTAGGTAGGTTGATATTGCCGATTTTGTTTTAAAAAAAACCTCAAGTTTGCATTATTAAATAAAAAATTAAAATTGATAAAAAAAAAATGAAATTACAGTACATGTACGTTATAATGAGAATTCATGTTAAAAATTAAAAATAAAAGTAAAAATAATTAAAAAAAAAAAACCCCCCGATTTTAGATGTTAATTTTTATAAATAATTTTATCAAATTTCAACGTATTTTAAAGACCTTTTTTTTTTTAACATTTAATTCTATATTAATTTTTTTTTTACGTGTCATTAAAATATTTTGATTAAATATAAGGATTCAATATTACTTCAGTTGGATACATTTTTTTTTACGTGCACTATAATATACCGGTACTCGTACTGTACCGGTATATCACTTCCAACCGCACGTGTAGACTATAAAAGTGCTAGTTGTGCAAAGACACGTAGCCTACGTTTCAAACATTTGCTACATTTTGCAAAAACTTATTTGCAAATTAATAAACCAGCGCTTTTCCTATTAATAAAACGTTTATTAATAAGAAATTTTTAATTTTAAAAACACGTCTGCAGCATTTTGCTAAAAAAAAAATGTAGAAATAATTATTACTTCTATGGCTTGATTGTGAAAGTGCAATCAGAGGCAGTAAAATATAATATCAATTCGATCCATATCACATTCGATGGCACGTGTATGCTTTTAAAAATAATAGCTACCGGTACTGTAAAATGCAAGTTGTGCAAAGACACGTATCAATCAAACCATATACATTTCCGCAAAAACTTTATTTTTAATATGCCTAATAAACAAAAGCACATTTTGAAGAAAAGCTGTCGCAATAAAAATGTGAAATTGCACTCAAAAACTAGAGTATATAAACTGGGCTCAAAAGCAAAGGTAGATCACACTCATCTTCGAAATATTATTTCGACTATCAGTTTGATTTAAATCTGAAAACAGTTGATAATTAATATTTCGAAAATGAAAGCTTTCTTAGTTGTAGCTAGTTTCGTAGTTTTGGTCGTAGCAATGATTAAGGCCGACAGACAGGCGGTAGGAGCGGGAGCGGGGGAGGGGGAAGATGAGGAAGAACATGGGGGGCTTAGTTGCGAGGCGAAAAAGGGATGTTGCAAGGATGCGCTCGAATGTCCCGGATGTTGCCGTCCACCTTATGACAATCAGTGCTCCAATCTTAAAGGAGTTCCACTCAGCTTCTGCGAGGTTAAAAAAACTGTTTGCTATTTTTAAATTTTATTGATTTTTAATTCATTAATAATCACTCAATGTTTTCTCAAGGAAAAATTTTTTAACGAATATTTTTTTATCATTTTTTACTTAATTATTTTAGATTACTGGCACATATTTTGTTTCCCGCTTAAGCATTAATACTACTTTATTCGCACCGACCGCGTGCCCTTCGATAAATATTGCTGGAAACTACCCCGCTCAGTGCCAAGGATCGATGTTTGTTAATTATAAACTACAATCAAGGTGAGTTAAACCTTTATAAAACTTTATTTTCTTAAAAAAAAATGTTGCAATCATTTTTCGGAATTTTATAGGAACCGATCTGGCCAAATAGTGTTCACTCCCCAAAACACTGTTGAAATGACTGTCAATCGTTTCTCATCGTGTGGACACACGGTAGTTAGTACCAATGCCTCTCTGGGCACCTTTTCCAAATTAGCAGGTAAGTTAACGATAAAAACATTTTGACACGCGCTAATTTACTAAGATTAAGGCACAAAGATTATTTAATAATAATAATTTTTACAGAACCCTTTCTTATCAACGCCGTGATCCTGGCCAGAAACGACGCGGGATTACTCATTGTGGCTTGTTACGCCATCTATAAAGCTCCAATTTTTGGTAAGAAAATATTTGCAAAATTCTTTCGCACTTTTAAAATACATTTTAAAAAAAAAAAAATATATATATATATATATTTAGTGGCAGCAATTATTTCTCCAACGCCCTATCCTAATCAATGGGCGTTGGGAGAACTAGAAGAAGCATACTTCGCGCTCGGCCATACTAGTCAACTGTTTACGTTCAACTATAAAGGATGTTATCCGTCTTTAGATCAGTTACATTACGAGTACTACTAAAATGTAAAATGTAGGTCGCGTGTGACATATAATATTATAGCGTTTCAGTATTAGGCTAAATATTTAAAAAAAAAGCGACGTAAATTTGAAACTAGCGATTATAATCAAAAACAATAATTATATCGGTTATGCAATTCTCGTAAAAATAAAAAAAAAAATTACTCCATTCAAATTTTGTTCTGTTATTTTCTAGGTCTAAAAATTATTTAGCATAATATAATACACGTAGCCTACCATGAGTCGGGGTTAATCCCTAGAGATTATAAACCTGAGTTAGGTCGGTCCAACTACAATTCTACCGGCTGTGCACACCCCTCGCTCATTTCTCAAACCCGTTTTAGCCAATAAAAACTAGTTTTAACATTTATTTTTTTTCTCTCTACCTGAGATTTTCGACCCACCCACCACTTCCTCCAAAACTACTTTTATCAATCAAAACCTGTTTCTCAATAATAATAATTTACTTTAGCTACGAAACCTGATTCAGCGAGGTTGTAACGCGGAGAGACGCTTGTATTAAAACTGTTAATTGTTCTCAACGTAATATGGCCGTTAGCATGCTTAAGGTACCGTATGTTAATCATTATTATATTTTCAAAAAAATATTTTTTAGCAAAAATTCAGTTTCGGGTGTCGAATATTATTATAATAATCTTTAAAGCTAAATATACAAGTAGTTTTCTACACTGAGCAAACAGATCCATTATATTCAAAACCTTCCTCTGTCTCTTGTGGCCCATACTGTAAATGGGCAGAAATTTAAAGACAAATCATAATAAAAAATAACAATTTTTTAGACGAAATATTATAATTATAATATTATTTTAAGCAATTTTTTTCTTAGTTTCTGCGCTTTTTTTTTTTTTTTTTTGTAGTGGTGGTGCCCGAGGCACCCTTTAAGTTCTTTGACCTCCTTTCTATTTAATGTTGAAACCCGTTTCAACCGATACAAAAGCTAGTTTGAACAACATTTTTCTGCCTTATTTCCCTTCCCTCATATCTTTTTTTTTTTTTTTTCTACAAAACTAACTTCTATCAAAACCTCTTTCACAAAATTTATTATTGACTCGCTGCGAAACTTGTTTGAAGGCTGTACGCCAGGAAAAAAAGCCGATAAATAAATAGTAGAAAAAACAATTTTTTTTTCGCCTAGGAAAAAGTAATCGAAAAATTGAAAATGGAAGCCAGTGTTGATAGCGCGGAGAGGAGCTTTTTGAAACGAAAACGTGGGGTTGTTTGGGGCGAACAAGAAACGAAATATTTGTTAAAACTGTGGGAACGAAGCTTGGACGAGTTTAGTAAAACCAAACGCAATCGCCACGTGCACGAAAACATCAGCAGACTCTTGGCCTCCCTCGGCGTGACCAAAACATGGGGAGAGGTGGCGACCAAAATCAAAAATTTAACCAACGAATATCGGTACGTATGTGCTTATTATGTCAACAATATAATAATTATTTACATCTCTTTAATCGTTATCAATTTACTAGACGAGAGAAAACGAAACTATTATCCGGGGAAAACCCATCCCCGTGGAAATTATACGATCAAGTAGACCGAATCATAGGGAATTTACCCCGAAACGATCCGAGTTTGGCCGACGAGAGCTGCGGTTTGGAGATTCTAGACGGCAGCCCACTGCAGGTATTTCGTATAATATTATACTCCGAGTACGTTAATAGTAATAAGAATAATTAAATAATTGTAGGCTGAAGAAGACCCAGCGCTATCATCCGATTCGGACGTCAAGATATTCATTCGGAAGGTACCGCAGGAACCAGAAATTACTATTAGGGAGGCGTCCAGCGAAAAGCAAACGCACAGTGCATCTGAAATGGTAATTAAAAAATGTCGATATTCAAATTAATGAAATGATATTGACGACCTAGTGGTAATATATCGCGTATCAACGAGACGGTTCCTTATTACTGTAGTATAAAAATGATGCTATTTATTACGCGTTGCTGGATGGGTTTAATACCTCAGTTTTGCTGAAATTGCATCGATACGTAGAAGATAGAGAATTTCGTGGGAATTAATAGAATATTTTCTTAATTGATTTTAGGGATCTTCTTCGGGAAGAGACTGTCGAAAAAGACGAGCTCCTATTTATACGGACGACGACGATGATGAGGAAGAAGGGGATGACGATTTCGATTATAAAGCGCAATATCTTCGATTGAAAAAAGAAAATCGACAATTACGAGAGAAAGTGAGTGTGTTACAGAAGAAATGCGACATTAACGAAGACGTCAGACGAACGGAAAAAAATGTGATCGTAAATCTGCAAAGTCTCAACCATCGCTTGCAAACGCAATTATTAAATTTATTGTAATAACCAGTGTATAATCAACTCGCGCAAGTTCCGAGAGAGGACCCCGATTAATTAACGAACGTACGGTACTCAACGTTAATTTACGAGTTAGTAAATTATTACATAAGTGAAATAAAATATGGCTGAGTTTTGAACGAAGTAAAATAAATGAATTTTAAATTATTCGAAATTTTTAAGTTCAGTTATTTTATTATGTTCCGCAGCTATTGTAATTCTGTGTGGCCGCTCTTTGAATAATTAATAAAATTAATCTTTTTTTTTTTTCTTCTTCTCATTTTGTAAATAATTTTTATTTTTTATGTTCTTCAAACACGAGTTAAGATATTTTTAAAGAGTTGCCACAGGATTTTTTAATCTAGATTAAGCGATTTAATTGTGAATTTCAGCTTTGCTCAATATATTTTATATGCGAAGCAAAATCAAAATTTGTAACGATTTCTATTTTTAAAAAAAAATAACGTTTGAGCAGACCCAAAAATTCACCTTTGCTTTTATCTATTTTTAGTACCAGTAATCAATGCCACATACTGATACCATGCTCTTTAATGAGGTTTAAAAATGCAAAATTGCGGAAATATTTTCTTGGCAGCATTGAACTGGTATAATTTAAAATAAATCTGTTCAATTTCACCACAGAACATGCCATTTCCAACGTTCAGAGCCCAATCAATAATGACCCATCCAGGTTTAGAATCGGGCGCCTCGTGCCAACTATCACGCTTGGTGCGCTTTTCATTTGAATATTCAAAACAATTTTCTAAATGACATCACTCTAGTCGAAATATCAACTATCAATATTATTGTATTTTCGTCATTGCTAATGATGGGTAATGTGTCGAATAGGTGTTAATTGTATATTTATTCAAGGCCCTGGAAATTAACGCCTGGTACTTTTAGTTAGTTATTGATAAAAGTTTTGTAATTAAAAGCAAACTACCAACTTTTTTTTTTTTTTTTTTTTTTAAAACCAACAATCTCACGTGATTTAAATCTTTTATAATTTATATTTTCAACGTGCTAATTGCACCAAACACATTCTTTCATTGAGATATATTTAAAACCACTTTTTACAAAGCTGAAAATGGCTCCGGATAATGAAAACTACACAAATTTTGTCATGGAACCGGAAACACAATTTTCGTTAACCAAAATATCGATTATCAAAAATTTATTAGTTATCAGTCTCGGATTTTTTTTAGTGTTTACGGCTTCGAGCGCGTTGACGAATATACAAAGTTCGTTACACAGCGAGCACGGTTTGGGTGTTATTTCCATGAGCGCGACTTACGTGGGATTACTCCTATCGTGTATCTTTCTACCGCCTTTGGTTCTTCAACACGTCGATTGCAAATGGGGCATCTCAATTCCCATCATTTCCTACGCGCTGTTCACGGCTTCCAATTTCTACCCCACCTGGTACACCATGATTCCCACCGCCCTTTTAACCGGCTTGAGCGGGGCCATATTCTGGACCGCCCAAGGAGCGTATTTGACGGAAATTAGTTACCAATATTCCCGAATAGTCGGAAAATCCAGCGATTCGGTTCTCACGCAATTTTTCGGAATTTTTCACGTCATTTATTTATTCGGCCATATCGCGGGAAACTTGGCGTCTTCCTTAACGTTTACGCCGCTGGTCGACGTAAACGCGACTAATCTTTGGAATTCATCCGCTCAATTGAAATTATGCGGGAGCAATTTTTGCAACCAACCGTTGGGAGTGGAAAAGTATCATATTAATTACGTCACGGTCAAAAACGACGCGTACGAACCCAACATCGATCAAGTTTATATTTTGGTAGGCGTGTGCTTGAGCCTGGATTTTTTGGCGTTTTTATTAACTATTTTTTTCGTTACTCCTTTACGAAAAACCCACGTCCATAAAGTGAGCGGTTGGAAACTGGTGATAGCCACCCTTCGAAATTTGAAAAATGGTAAACAATTGCTGTTAATTCCGCTGAACGTATTGTTAGGTCTTCAAACGGCGTTTTTAAGCAGTGATTTTACGCAGGTACCGAAAATTTAATTTTAAGGAAAAAATAAAAAAAATATTGCTTTTAAATTCTAATGTTTTAATATAGGGTTTCGTGACGTGCTCGTTAGGAATTCACTACATTGGATACGTCATGTTATGCGGCGGAGTAGTTAGCGTGGTGGTATCGTTGATCGTTGGAACCATTACCAACGATTTTCCCCGACCACCCATCAATGTTTTTGCGGCCATTGTCCAAGTGTCAATGTGCCTGATGATGCTATATTATCACCCCAAGCCATGGTTAATGCTCGACGTCTACTTCGTCATGGCCGGATTGTGGAGTTTGGCCAGTGCTACTTGGCTAACGCAAATATCTGGTAAAAACAACCGATTCATTTATAGCCAAATTCAAATTAATTTATTATTTTTTTCCATAGCTTTATATGGAATTTTGTTCCCCAAAAACGCCGAAGCTGGCTTTTCCAACAGTCAACTGTGGTTAGCGATTGGCTCTATCATCGGTTACGCTTGGAGCAAATATTTGTGCATGTCGACCAAATTGTTCGCGCTAATCGTGTTTACATTTTGTAGCATTCTGTGTTATTTGTTGGTTGAAATTTTAATAATCCGAGAAAAACGTTCAAATACGAGGAGGGCATAAATTTGTATTTTGCTAATACATAAATTTCCGGGCTTTAAATACGACGCAATTTACTTTACGTGTCTGCAGACCAACCGAAAGGTTAGAATTGGGGAATACAACTGGGGTTAAAGCAATACTGTATCTACGCAGACCAAGTATAAAAACTACTTAAAATAAGATTTCAAAATGCGAAACAGGTTTCTAATTAATTGATTTCTAATTGCGTCATCACACATAATAAATAAAAAAAAATTAAAATTGTTTTAACTTTATTTTTTTTTGGCCATATTAACCAGTTTTATCCGCAACTGTTGAGCATTTTCCATTACCACTCGTCCATGAGAAAATATTATATCCAATTATCCAATTCATTTTAATTACTGGCAATTAAAAATTTTCAACTTAGCTACTCCATAATTTACTCCGAAATTTTCTACTCCATACTGTATGCAAAAAAATTTTGGTATACAGTACCAGTATTGTACTGCAAGCCAAAAAGAGAATTAATTTAAGTGCCATGGTTAATGGTTATTACTAAATTTTAAGACCGAATAAAATAATCGATAGGTTAAGGGAAAAAATTTGCATGTAAATTTCTGGCAATAGTCAAATTGGCAAGTGGATTAAAACTTTTAAAAGTACTGTACAAGACACGGTTAAATTATTGCTATGTTTGGGTGTCACTTGCACCAGATGGACCATACCTCTCTACAAAATTTAACTGCTTATAACGTGAGATAATTAAAATTTATCAACTAGTTGCGTTGCGATGGAACCGGCTGCCGAATTTTCGTTCACTAAAAAAGCTATTATAAAAAATTTACTAGTCATCAGTATCGCATTTTTTCTGGTTTATACAGCGACAAACGCATTGACGAATATACAGAGTTCGTTACACAGTGAACAGGGCTTAGGAGTTTTTACCTTGTGCGCAGTTTTTGTAGGTTTAGTTGTATCCTGTATGTTCGTACCACCTCTGCTTCTTCAATACATCGATTGCAAATGGGGGATGTCACTCGCAATTACATCCTGTATTTTTTACACGGCTGCTAACTTCTACGCCACGTGGTACACCATGATTCCAACTGCCATTTTTAACCGGATTCGGTGAGGCATTATTATGGGCCGCGCAAGGCGCTTATTTTACAGAAATGAGTTACGAGTATTCTCAAATAAGTTAGTTGGAAAATCTACCGATTCGGTGCTAATGCAATTTTTCGGCATTTTTTACGTATTTTACTTATTTAGCCAAATTACTGGAAACTTAGCCTCTTCGCTAGCATTGACACCGCCTAGTAGTTTAAATGGAACTAATAATCCATGGAACTCTCCTAATCAACTGAAAATATGTGGAAGCAATTTTTGCAACCAACCACTAGGAATCGATATTAACGGAACGGTCGAAAACGTCATTTCCCTTGAACCTAATATCAATCAAGTGTATATTTTGGTAGGAGTTTGTGTAATGTGCGACTTGTTGGCTTTATTCCTGATCAGCGTTCTTTTAAATCCGCTTAGGAAAACCTATGTTAATAAAGTTTTTGGTTGGAAACTGCTGATAGCCACACTTCGAAACTTAAAAAATGTGAAACAATTGCTTTTAATTCCGTTAAACATATTACTAGGTCTTCAAATATCATT
>JAQGAZ010003528.1:0-11412 GCA_034692225.1 Polydesmus complanatus
TTTGAAAGTACAGCTGCCTTTTCTTAATATTTAAAAAAAATTTAAATCGGACACTTATTTCCGGACGGAGGGAGTATTATTTTTTTTTAAATAAGCGAGTGAAGCAGATCACGTGACGCAAGTGTGAGTTGGGATACGCCGATGAGTGAGCAAAGTAGACGACGCGACGTTTTTCTTGGGTAAATATTTATGCGGCAAAAAGCAAAGAAGCGATAGTAGCATCACGCATCGTGACTTCATGTTAAGTAAATGGCTTTCTCTTGTACGTTCATATCCACTTCAATCCGCACCAATTACAAAAACAGCCCCACCCCTACGTCTTAAATGTACGGCGTAAATGCATGAACTTTTATTTTTAATATCGGCCAACTTGCACTATCACACTGATAGATGAGTTCGCAAAGCTTCAAAGGCAAAAGAACTCGGGGAGTTCTATTTTTCCGATTGCTAACCGAAAATGATGGATTGATGACGTTACGAAGTCATTGTAATGCAGCGGCAGGTCAGAAATTCAAATAATATACTACTGAATATATTTTCGCTTTATTGACTTACGTATTGTTCGCCTTTCGCTATTATAATATGCTTATGACTTCGAAAGGCCGACGAAAACTGCGAATGAATCTATTTTTGCTATTCAAAAATTGAATAATAAAAACCAAAAAAATAAAAAATAAAAAAAAAGGTTGAATACAAATTGATCGGGGATTTCAAAATTTTCGTCTATCATTTGTTACACACACACACACAAAAAAAAATCGTTTAATTTGCACAGACTATTATAATAATAAAAAAAATTTAATTTAAACTTAACTGCGTTTCATCATATATGAATGCAATAGAAAACTTTTATTTATTATTTAATCATGGCCTTAAACTAATTTTCCCCAACAGAATTTCCATACATGCCGGTACCGTTTTCTTTATTATAACGTGTGAATAAGGGATAAAAAAAAACTATATTTAAAATAATTATTATATTCAAACCATAGTAATTGTTTTTTTTTTATTTAGGCATATCATTAAGCTGCTGCTATGTTAAACCCGTACGGTATTATTATTTATTAGGATTAAAATACGATTTACAACTCTAGCTTATTTTTTTAAATAAAAAAGATTCTAAAAAATGCTCTGGGTAATAATATATTTTAAAGAGTTAAAAGTACAAGCCGTTTCTTTAAATACTATATTTTATTAGTATCTCGTAAAAACAAACCGTGTGTTGTCGCAACAAAATCTTAAACACTGAAATTTCAACAAAACAAACACTAAAACTAGAGTAGAACTCGGTTATATCGACATCGAAAGAACCAAACCTTTTATAACGTTATATCCGAGTGCGTTATTAATAATTACAGCAATCGTTTTTTCTACATTACATTTTATTTTTCGGTATGGTAAGATTTCTCAAGATTTTTAGAAGATTTTTTGGCTGTTCTTTAGAAGAAACAAAAAAATAAGTCATTAAATAGTTCAAAATACTTGAAGAAAAAAAAACTTTCTAGATTGTGCTGAAATGTAATATCTGTTGTCGAATCTCATGCAAGCAAGCATGTTACCATTATCAAAAATTAAGTTTCCTAGCGACTAATATATTAAACTAAATTATTACTGGCTTTTTCGTAAATGGAATAGTTTTGACCTTCCTCGCCATTTCGTTAACATGTAAACAATTCTCTCTCGAGTCTTGGCCCTTCCGCAAAAGTAATAAATTAGGAAAGGCGACGCCGAAAAATATTTCGTTTAACACGCATGCGTATTGCAATCTTAAAACAGCAAAATTTTATTTAGTAAAAATACTGTGAATATAAAAAAAAAAATGAAAACCGGCACATTTCCTACACTCGATTAGTATTATTATTTTAATCAGGTATTATTAACAGTCATTATGTTACTTCGATCGATAAAATACAGATCGATAAAAATTATTACTATAAAACAGAACAATTCGAAGCTTATCAACAAGTAGGCCTACCTAGCTACAACAACAAAAAAGTTCGATTACCGGTATACATTTTTTTTTCCTTTCTCAAAATTGAACCTTGCACAAATATATTTTTTTTAACAACTGAAACGAAAATTTAAATTAAAATTTAATCTCAAAATTTACAACAACAAAAAAATATATATAATATAAAGTGAGACAATAATACGCTAAGAAAAGTAGGAATAGACTCTCAAAGGCGAGTCTCGATCTTTTCCGAGCCAGATAATCGATAAAAGTGCGAAAGATGAAGAAGCGCATGCGCTCATTTCAAGTACATGCTTGGGAATGAAGACAAGTGTGATGAACACCCCTTCACTTCATCGCCATCGCAACTTCACCGGATCACGAGTGGTGCTGTGTGTATGTACACTGTATATGGTCGAGATGAACATGGCGAAACAAGAAATTGAAACAGATGAGGTTAATTTACAGATCAAAATATCGCCCGTGCCACTCCATTTTTATCATTCTCCCAATTTTATTTCTTCGTCTGCTCAATGAAGAATAGAAAAAGAGAAAAGGGGGGGGGGGGGAGGGTGGAAGAGTGATAGGATAAAAGGGTGTCCCTACAGTAGAGAAGGACGCTTGAACGAAATAAAAGAAAGAAGCGAAAATAATGCGAGGCACGGTCAATCGAACCAAGCTGGTAAAACTTCGCAACGCCTTATCATCTACTTTCACATCTTCATTTAACATAATAAAAATACGTTAAGAGTTAAAATCCCTTCGCTCGCAATTGAGACATCAATAGTCGGAGAGGAGGGGTTGACCATTACATCCGCGTTAAAACTTATAGTTAGGTTAATTTAGAGAAGAAAAAAATATCTCGTTGTTCAAGTCCTGATTTACAACTGATGCTCTTTTTTTTTCTTCCTTTTCCTTTCAACTTTAAACGGCGCCTACTCGTAATTTTCTCCTCCGCCATTTTTAAATAGTACGATGGCAAAAAAATAAGAAAAAAAAAAATATATAAATAAACACAATGAAAAAGCGAATGAGAGAGAAACGAAGTAAAAAAAAAAAAGGAGTGAGAGAAAGGAACCATCTTTAGAAAGAGTTTTCCGGATAAAGTGTTTTGCTTTTCTTACGTATAAAGTCTTTTAGCGCAGCGCTATCTGGCGAGAAAAGATAACATTAGGTTGTTATTCCTTCAAGTGGAAATCGCTTCGCCCTCTTTCTACTACGCTATTCCTATGCAACGTTATGCGAATACGGCGTAATATCGTGTGATGCGGATAGAACGGGAGGGAGAGAGAGAAATGGAAAGCAAGAGTGGAGAGGGAGTGAGAGAGTGAGTGAAAGGGTAGTAGAGAGAGAATGAAGGGAATTATTTACGCCATGATGAGAAAAAGACGTCTGGGATCTCAGTTCAGCCTCACCAGCCCCAACCACAAAAGACCATCGCCTCACAAAAACACTCTTAACAACATCAACGGCCATTCAATACTGTACGGAAAGAGAAAGGGTGGGGAGGGGGGAGAATAGGCTGGGGGGAAAAAAAGATGAGGGAAAAACCATGGGAAAGGAAAAATAGCCATTCACGCGGATAATCAATGATAATTAGTCTCTGGCGGAAAAACATTCGCCTGCATTGATATACATCCCGAAACAAAAAAAAAATAATTAAAAAATAATTCAAAGATAAGGAATGTCAACAAATTAATTAAAAGCTCGGCTCTAGATAGAAACGCGAAAAAGAACCAATTTTGATGTTCTTTTTTTGGCACCGTGAAATTCTATTTCTTTTTCTCGCAACCCTGCGGCAAATAGACAAGCTCGAGAAATCTTGTAAGTAAACGAATGATGAGATTAATCAAATAATTTTATTTATTTTTCGTGATCGAATGCCCGGCTTCATTTTTTAAATTAAAAAATATATAAATACATGTATATACCGGTCTATGTTTTTCTGATGTTGGTTTATTCCACATGATAACGCAAAGTTTATTTCTCGATATAATTATTTCAATGCCTTCCAGTAATCTAGATTTATTTAATCTAAACGATTGCTATGAAAAAATATATGGTAAATATTAAATTTATAAGTCTGCAAAAGCGTATTATTTTTTATTTTTATCATTTAAGAATTAACTTTACTCACGGAAAATGTTTTACCAAATCTTATGAAATGTTAATCTAGTCGCATACTCTAGGTAGCAACGAAATGTTATCAGTTTTAAATTACATTCATAAATAAATACGGTAATATAAAAGTTTTGAAAGTTGTAGAAAAAAAGTTGAGATTTATCGAAATATTTAAATTATGTTTATTTAAAAATTTTATGCATAATCAACAAAATGCTTTTACTAGAATTACTCAATTTCAGTAAAAAAGGTTGTTTCTCTTTCTTTTTTTTTTTAAAAAAAAAAATGTTAAAGTCGTAATAATCTCAAATTTAATAGTTTTTTAATATCCAATATCGGTTCAAAAATCACTAAAGTTTAATTCACTAGTAAAAAAAGTTTAATTCAGTAGTAGCAACAATAACAGAATCCATAAATGCAGGTCATTTATAACAGTTAAATTGGAACGTACCGGTATATTACAAATTAACTTTCAAATCCTTTAAAAAATGTGAGTACTTTACTTTTGTTCCGAACGTACAAATTTTAATATTGATTTCTCATTACAAAACTTCTATAAAAAAATGTAATGCAGATACCGGTAGTCTTAAAAAAAATCTAACTAAAATTTAACAAAGCATCCTTTACGCATACATTTTTCTTATCCAAATACACTATTAGGAAAGATAATTTTTAAGAAAGTAAAAAAAAATATTTGAAGCTCATGCGTGGTTTATTAAAGCTTGAAAAGTTTCAATTAGTTTACTCAATTTCACAAGGCAAACTCGAAAATCAATTCGCAAAGGATTTTTCTTTTGTATATTTTTATTTAAACATGTGACTAGACTACAATGTTTGTTAAAAACACAAAAGTGAGATCTCATCGCTTTTCTAAAACTCAGATTTGCGTGCAACCAAAAGAAATGGCGTTTTTTGAAACCGTAAATAAAATAATTTTACGAAATACGATCGATAAATTACAAGAAGAAAAAATATATAATATATACACACGAAAGAAATAATACCGGTAACGTCATCCTTGTTTATTTCCATTTTATAAATAACTTTCTAAATAGTAGTAACACTGCGGGAGATTTATATTTATTTTATATTAGACGTATTTCGCTCTTGTTTTTCTTTTTCTTTTAATAACGTAACGTAATACAAGAGGAACCGGTACCGTTAAGTTGATGAGTTTGAAAAGACATTTAGAAATGGTCCATTTAGATATTTATAACCATTTTCACGTTTAAGGCTTGTGTTTTATCCGAGAAATGAACTTGTCCTCTTTTTTTTTATTTATTTATTTTTTTTCTTTTGGGCTCGCGCTCACATTTAACGTCTGAAAAACGTTGACAAAAGTAAGTGGAACACGTAAACAGTTAAAGCTGAAGCCTACCGCCAGGTAGTAAATGTATACCGGTAATCGTTTCAATCAATAAATATAACTAATTTTCCTTTTACTCGCCTAGAACGCTATTAAAAAACATGAATTACTACGTCAACCAGAAATATTAATTAGGGGCCGCCATTCACGCGATCATATCGCTTACAAATTAAGATAAATCAGGTTCTCATTGTCAAACACCAACGTAAAAAAAAAAAAGAAAAAAAAAAAACGTCAAAGATAATTCCAAAATAAATTATCAGCCTTACATTTACATTACTATTGTTTTCTGTTATTATCTTTTTAATAATAATTATGAACAAAATGCTGCATACGTCAAAAATTAAATTGCTAAGTAGAATAAAATTCACTTCAGACAAAACACAAACTGTAATAAAAATTGTTTTTTCTTTCTCTCTTTTTTTTATTAGTTTCATCTCAAACGTAAGGGTCCATTATTTTGTCTGTGTATAACGTTGGCTATGACTATTACAACATGCAGTTCGCATATTGGTTATGCGCGCCTTGATTAAATTGGCGCCCATATTTAAGGCGGGGAATTAAATCATAAATAGTGGTAGCAAAAACAAAATAACGCTTGAAAACGGCGGAAATAAATAGGTAAAACGACGAAATGGTAGTCATAATAATTAACGTGTACATACTACCCATTATATTCAATAATTTTCCATTATAAGAATTGATTGTCAAAATTTGAAAAAAGGAAAAATATAGATAACATTTTCTATACCCAAAAAAGTCTACTTGAAATAAAATAACAAAACATAAATTAAAAAAAAAAGAACCGTATTGTGAAATCAATACATTTTGCTAAGTTGTATAAAAATAACAATAACAAAACGGAGCTCTTTCAAAAAGAGCATAATAATATAGTACATGTAATGAGATTGTTTTTAAAACGTTGTAATTGTGACAAAAATCAATGTTTGCACCTTCAAAGTAGATCGTTATGGAAGACACTCCTCAAAGGAGATCCCTCCACTACTATTGTAACAGTAACTTTTAGAACAGTTACTCTTGAGGTGGAACCAAGTGGGCCTACATTTAGTCAGTCACCATTTTATCTATGAGTTGTATTTACGGTATTTATTTTAAATACATTCTAAAAGTAACTAAATGAAACTAACGTTAAATATTTACAAAGCATATTAGTATGTAAAAAAAAATTAAATTCTATTTCTACTTGTAAATACTTAAGTAAAAATAATACCCGGGTAATTGCAAAAACCTAGACTTACTAACAAGCAATTTTCTTTTAAACGACTTGAAAAATAGACTGCTCAACAAATTTCAGAAAATCAACAAAACATACTTCTGCGATTAATCCTTAATCATACGTCTACCAAACTGTGCAATGTAGAAACATCGCAATAAAGTACATTATACAATGGAAATTTAAAATAAAGGAGCAACAACAATATTTTTTTTTAAAAAAATTGTCTGCTTTTGCAATAATTGTTTCACCGCCTTCAAGCTACAAGAAAATGAAAAATAAAAAATAAAAAATCTAAAAATCATTTAAAATAACAAAATCCAAACGCGAGACTTGCATCAAATAAATAAATAAACAAGATCAGGCAAACCGCGTTGTACTGTAGTTTACTCGCGTTTTTTTTTTTGAGGTAAAGGACAGTTTGTTTGGGTGAGAAAAAATGACTCACTAGAGACATTTCAATTTCGGACACGTTGACATTTTAACGTTAAATAGATTTGGTGCCTAAATCCACTCCCACTCGCGAACATTTGTACCGCTTTCTCCGTCTCCATCGTTCTGTCGATGCGGTGAAGAAAAAACGAGCATTTTCGATGAACTGCATCGAGAATGAATGGAAAGAAAGAAGGGAGGAAGAGAGGGGAAGCGTGAAAAGGGAGGAGTTGAAAGAAGTTTCCTTCGCTTTAAATTTATTTGCAAAAATATATATAATAAAAGTCGAGTTTAAATAAATGAAAGCGATATTTATCTACAATTTCGTTTTCTTCGAAAAGTTAAACGAGAAAAAAATGGATTTTCTTCATACGCAAAATAAAAGTAAATAAACAAACATTATCTTAAATGATTAAATTTTCTTAATTTTTTTTTCTTTTTTCAATTTTTAAGAATTAGAAATTATAGCCACAGGACTTTCTTATAAATAATAAGAAATGTTTAACCGTAATTTAATTTTTTTTTAAAACGATAAGCCTAACATAAATGCTTCAAAGTTACGAATGAATTTTATAAAACACACAAAAATAATAAATAAACATTATCTTAAATATAAAATAAATAATAATTAAGTAATGCAGTTGCTTTTAAAATATAAAAAAAATAATAAACCTTTTTAAAAAATGAATAATAAATCTTTTAAAACAGTAATATTTCATTGTCAACAGAAAGCCCTAGTTTTTATTTAAATCGCAGTTTGTTATACCACGTGACTAAAATCCATGTTGCGCTTACCAAAAAAATAAATTAAAAAAAAGCAGACAAATTTATGAGCCTGCTGCATACCATTTTAAACGTCGAAATAATTGTTTTAATTAAATTTTGTTTGTGGAAATTTAAACTTCTCATCAACCCATCAAAATTCAGTCGCGAAATGTATGCACGATTTCGACGAAATAATTAATGCCAAATACAGTAATACAATCCAATAAACATCTAAAACTACACTTTAAAAAATAATAATAAAAAGTTTCCAACCCAAATTTTTTTTTTTTAAAAAAAAACTTAATTTATGTCCTTGACATTAATAAATTGAAAACTTACTCTCAACTTTGAACTGATTAAATTAAAAACCATATTTAAAAGCACAAACTAGATATATTTCTTGGTCCAAAACTCAAAAGTCGCTTAATCAGAAGATTGAAAACGGGTCAATAATTATTCTCTCAAAATAACCTCTTTTTTTTATTATTATTATTTATTATTAATAATAAAAAGTCATTCGAAGATCGAGTGCAAGCTAACCTATTGATTTGACTCCACTAAAAATAATTGCAATTTATATCAAGAAGCCAGCGGGATAAAATGTCATCGACCGAGAACCGAGAGCAGCAACAACAACAAAAAAAAATTAATTAATTCTTACCGTGAGGAATCGTTGCTATTAACAAAAGTAGAAGTAGTCGAATAAAATGCTGTTGTTTTAGTACACAAGTATGAATAAGAGAAAAACGCCGCTCCATTTGGAATAGAAAACACAAAACACGAATAACACGTGTTGTTGGTGGAATCGTTTGCCGTGCCACTTGAATCGGTGTTGCCGCTGCTAAAAGTTGCTTGTGCTTCCGGGGTGTGAGATGACGACACATACCATCTATCTCATTCAAGTCGACGACGGACACAGTTCACTTCACCTCACGGACGTTAGATTGCACGCGGTAGGAGAACGTTGAGTTTACGACAGAATCCGGATCCGAGTTACGAGCTCGTAGCACCGCCACTC
This sequence comes from Polydesmus complanatus, assembly GCA_034692225.1. Taxonomy (NCBI): domain Eukaryota; kingdom Metazoa; phylum Arthropoda; class Diplopoda; order Polydesmida; family Polydesmidae; genus Polydesmus; species Polydesmus complanatus. The sequence goes on from JAQGAZ010003528.1 coordinate 8,888, forward strand.
ATTGCTAACTGAATACAAACTCTGGATGCATTACGCGCAACTCGCTTAGCGCTTACGCAACGCCCTCTAGCGCTCTGCTCTCGATTGCGCACATCATCACTACTCCAACATAACACTATTAATATCATGTGAAAAAGGAAAAAAAAAAAATTATATAATTGGATATCGTTTCTGGTATATTAAATTAATCTAATGCATGTGATTTATGGTCTGCTATTTCAACGGAAAAAAAAAATAGTTGTTAATGGTTTTAAAATTAACACAATCGATAACAGTACTTTTAAAATGCGTTAATTAAGTTTTACTTATACACTACATGCATTATTGTACTTTATAATAATTAAGCTGTTTATTAAGAATTCGTTATGTTATCTCTTTTTTCTTTTATTATTATTACTTTCAATACGAATCTTTCTTGAACTCAAATGCATTTCAGTGCGTAAATTTTGATTTGATTTGATTAATTCGGATTATGTAAAGTACAGGACAGGTATTTTTATAAAATCATTTTATAAGGATTTAAAATTTGTATGCGCACCCATGTAATTAAATCAATGTTAAGGTAACCAAAAAAAAGATTAAATGAAAAGGTAGATGCATAATTTTATGTATTCAAAATATCACGCCCATTTTTAAAAATAGGCTACTGGAAAACAGGCGCATACATTCTATTTTAAAAAAATCACGCTTTAAAAAATAGTTTTACTACTATTATAGTACCGGTAAGTGATATGTTGAATTTTAATCTCGTTTATGTATTTGTCCGATCGATTGTTTTGATGAATTGATGTTTTACAGTAGGTAGCAGATTTTATACTGATGTATTTTTCGTTCCTACAGTATTTTATTCTCTATCTATCTCTCTCTGCCTAAGATGAAAACTTTCAAATAAAAATAATAATAAAAGAAATATATTCGACATCGTTTTCAGATCGAATTTTCGATTAACTAGTAAACGTCATTTAGGTTTCAAAATGTCAATAAATAATTGCGTTTGTGGACGGAATACATGCATTTATCATTTCAAAATTTAAATGTGGATAAAATCAATTATTTAAAACGCATTTAATATTTGAAAACTTTTTCGAAAGAATGACTAAAATAAATAAATAAATAAAATGCGCGGCTAACCTATAATGCAGCAATAAATCAAAAAAAAAAAACTCCAACTTCACGTTTTAATAAGTAAACGTAAAAGCAAGGAAGTGCTGCAAGGGTCAAAAAGCTTCCATGGTCGCGCATAATCGCCACACACTTAAACGCGTCTCAGGTATTTTCAGCATTATATTTCCCTCAAAAATAAGATCGACACCAGTAAAATAGATGCTAATTGAAGCAAATTTTCTTCCTAAACCAGTAATATAAAACTATAAACATTGTCTAAATTCCATCAGCAAAGATACTGTATAATCTTTTATGGTGATAAGAGAATTTGTGAAAGCAACATACCGTAAAACGACAATAATTTCAAGTTAGTAGTTTAGAGTACATGCACCAAAAAACCAAACAAAAAGCTATGAAAAAAAAAAAATGTAGTTCCCTTCACCAAAAATACAATTAATTAATTTTAAACATTGATTAAAATATTTACAACTCTAATTGCTTTTTTTAATAAATTGATTATTTTCGACAGGGCAGTGCGGAGAGGTGCCACCAAACCCGGCGCCAAATGAGTAGACACCAAACGAACAGATGCAAGTCTTTGTTCACGACTCTGGTTAATTCCACTTGGGTTGCCACTGTCATAATATATTTTCCATTTTTACAGTACATGTACTGTATGTATGTCTAATACTGTATTTAAAATTCACAAATTTTGAATAAGTTTGGTAAATATTGACAACAGCTGGTTGAATAAACGAAACTCTAATACGGTGCATGTATTGTTTGCATTATTGCTCGTAAGCATAACATAGCGAATAAATTATTATGCAAATAAATCAATCTACTGAGATAACTAAATTTAAAAAATTCCATAATTTTGAAATTAAATTGATTACGTATTATTTTGTTGTACGGTATGGCATAAGGCTTTCTTTAATTTTACCCCATTGAGGCGCCCATTATTAAAAAACAAAACAAATCAGATTACCTACTCCAAAAATCACAATAAAACTGCGCACTATATTTTAATCATTTTATAAAGCGTAGGCGGGATTCTAATTTAAATCCAACTTAATTAAAATTGAGATAAGTTTAATAAAATAAGGGGATGAAATGCATTTCGCCTACCACATTGTTTCAATAAAGAGATCAATATTTATAGCTGGCATAAAATCAAAGCATTCCACTTGAAAATTTACTAGACTGCGCTCGAGTAAGAAGTACCATAAGTAAACTTGAGACGTTTGTTGGAGAAATGTAATTAAAAAGAAAGATCGGTTGGCTTGTGCAAATGTAAACAATGACAGTATTGAACGAAATTTATCGACTGCAGGTAGGAACAAATGGCTGAACCGCTTTTAGCAATTTTAATTCTCGGAACCGATGGTCGAATGGCACATGAATCAACAAACGTCATCACT
>JAQGAZ010003529.1:0-11408 GCA_034692225.1 Polydesmus complanatus
CTGCCACCATAGACATCCTTAGTTAAAGCCACTTCAATCGCCATCTCTAGCATCTCACGCGCCACCTGGTGCCTGGCGTCTGTAACTTGAACAAAATCTGAGGAGTGTCGCTACTTATATTCTCTACTTGCTATGGCACGACTAAGCAGCCGAGAGCGAGTTCCTAACACCACGTGACGTCACTGCTCTACCAAGCAGCCTAACCTATCTCCAACTTGCTGAACCAAAGCCTACGCCCCGCAAGGTAACGCGGGTACGCCCCGTTACTACGCAAGAGGGAAAACTAAGCATTACAAATGTAAGCGCGCCTTCGCAGGACGCGGACAATGATATTTTCGTCCTGTGGCAATTGCAATCGATTCGAATGTTTACTCTTAAAAAGAGAAAAAAAAAAATACATTTTTAAATTCAAGTGTTTATATCTTGGAGCGGAAGTTTAATTATGGAGCGTCACGTTTTGTGATAATTACCATGCTATATTAAAATCGTCGCTCGTGTCACCTGCGCCGGTCAATTAATTAAAGTGGAAATAATTGGGTGAAATATATGTTCGTTGCTGTGTGACAAAGAATAATTATTTATTCGAGAATGGCATCGGTGTGGAAATATTTACTCCGCTGGAATAATAATAATTGGCTAATGATGTTTTTTGGGACGGCGGTGCTGTGCGGGCTCGTGCCGGGAGCGATGGGTGTCGCGGCGGCAGCGGGTAACTCTAGCAACTCCAACGACACTCACCGTTCGCATGTCTCTTATCACGTGGCTTCGTTTCGATACGAAGCGGTAGAAATGCCCATGGCAATCACCGTCTGGATTTTCGTAGCAACCATCGCAAAAATCGGTAACGCAACCTCACTACTTTTATTATCTATAAATAAATCACAATATAAAAGAATGAAAAAAAAAAAAAATAATAATGTTATCAAGTAGCTGGGATCTCTGTTTACGATGTACATGTACAAAATAAACATGATCTTGGTTACATGAGATGACGTCAGGTAGGCGCGTGCGCAGGCGTTGTTTCTACTTAATGACGTAACGCACGTGTCTTTTCAATTTTAATCGATTGAAATTATTATTTACACGAGCGCAAACTACTGCATCTTCAGTGTATTGGGATCTTCAGTTGGGTTCAATGACAGTTGCGCGCTTTTAAAGAATGGGATGGACTATAATAATAAAAAGCGCACAACAGTTGTTATGGTAACTTTACATTAATTTACATGTATTTCGTTATAGGTCTCGTCTTTTCCCCGTCTCGTTCCGGGCCACATTTTTACAAATTAACCACACATTTAATTTATTTGACTCATAAATTATGCAATTGTACTTCCTTTAGGCTTTTACAGTACAGTACTTCCGTTGTTGACGAAATCTCAATTATGATATGGGAAATCCGCTCGTCATCTTCCTATAAAGTTCGATAAACCGAGATTTTATTTTTAGGAAGTATCAGTACAACGAACCAATCCTTTCACTTCTTCAGGTTCAAGTTTTGTTGGATTTCAATTTTAACAAAATTTTTAATAATTATTTTCATGGTTAATGGCGTCATTTTTTAAGAACAATGTAGGCTATTTTTAATAATCAGTTCGGCTAAAAAATAATATTGTTTATCGTCATAAAATGTTTGAATGATAAGTTCTACCGAGTTCCATCTCTATGAGAATTCACAGTGTACGTGGAGGGGGGAAAAGCGAATTATATGTGCTTTAACATGAGCAATAAATACCAAAATATGTTATTGAGACTAAAATTATTCTAATTTATACCAGTTGTAAACTGACATCGCAGTAAAAAAAAATATTTAATTTTACTCGTATAGTATGAATTAATCGTACAATAGGTTTATAGTCTCAATGACATTTGGTATTTATTTTCCATGTTAATTAGAATGGCTCGCATAATTATTTTTCTTTTTTTCGTACGCCATATAGTTGGTTTGTTATTTAATCAGTGTGTAATATTATGTCATCTACAATATTAATATTTCAACGTCAGGCTCATTAAGTGCCTTTCATGGCTTATTAAATGAACACTGAATTAATTTAAAATTTTAGAATAATTCACATCTCGAGCTCGATCGTTCCGAGTCCCAGAAAACATTTTTGGTTAGCGGAAATAACAGTGAATGGGGCTGGAATGGGGGGGGGAGAAGAGAGGATTTTTGTTTTTGCCTAAATAGGAAAAAAAATACGGTAGTCTAGGACCGGGACTGTATACAATAGACTGGAGCATCGATTTATATCTGAAAGATAGGTCATCGATCTACGCAAGGGTTTTCCCCGCTTCCCCTTGAGGAACAAGTGTGTTAAGCATATGTACAGCTTTTTTTTTTTTTTTAAGAAAATATTTTAAGAACGTCGCTTATAATATTGTAGGCTTACATGTACGACAGTACAGTATGAAAATAATATTAATAATAATTATATCTTTTATATATGTAGCCTAATCATAAAATTAATGTTGAAAATAATTTTTGTTAATACCGTTTTTATAATAATATTGTACGATACAGAAGGTAGAATTCTGTAGAGATTTTGGGGTTAATTTTTTTTTTTGGTCTACAATGCTTAATTCCACTGCTTAACCATGCTTACCACCATGCTTAATTCCACATTAAAATTTTTATGTTTATTACTGTATAAACAGTTAAGGAAGGAAATTAATCATTCCTAAAGCTGTAATGACGTCAGAAGTAAGCACTTTTTAAATTTAAAAAATGCGAACACAATTTTTTTCAGAACTTTATTAACTTACGGTACACGCAGTTTTAATGACGACATAAGAAATGGAGCTAAACATATTACAGTACAAAAACGAACAAAAAGTCCTTTTAAAAAAATTCATTTTAGGACAACAATGATTATTTTTTTTTCTGTAATGTAGAGGTAATTGATGGGATTCTAACGTCTAATTTTTTAGACGTTAAAGGGCGCAAAACGTCGACATATGCCGCGGTTCTACGTCACCTTAATTTAAATTTTTAAAAAAATGAAATGAAGATGACGTCATCTTGCTGTTTTGTTTTTATTTTTTTACTCCAAGAGATAGATTTTGCATTTTATTTCGCTGGTCCCCCATGGTTCTAACTTTTTGTTCTCTCGTCTCACAGGTTTCCACAAAGCCAAGCGTTTGAGCCACATCTTCCCCGAGAGCGTGCTGTTGATCGTGTTAGGGATAGGCATCGGTCTATTGCTCTTCTACACCCATTTGGTGCGAGTGTCGCCCCTCACCCCAACCACCTTCTTCATGTTCCTCCTGCCGCCCATCATCCTGGACGCCGGCTACTTCATGCCCAACCGAGCCTTTTTCGACAACCTCGGCACTATCCTGCTGTACGCGGTGCTCGGAACCGTCTTCAACACGCTCACCATAGGTTTGTCTTTGTACGGGGTGGGCCTGACGGGGCTGTACGGCGTTCGCATTGATATCCTGGAGGCCTTCCTCTTTTCCGCCCTCATCAGCGCCGTCGACCCTGTGGCCGTGCTCGCTGTCTTCGAAGCCGTTCACGTCAACGAGCTGCTCTACATCGTCGTCTTCGGCGAGTCTCTGCTCAACGACGCCGTCACCGTCGTAAGTATACAGCACTGTCCTCATAATGGTGGACTCACGTGAAAGGTGCGCGCACGTATAGGCCTCATAGACGAATAATCACAACCAAATTTATAGCTGAGGTCAGGTTCAAGGTTACATTAACAATTTCATATTTTCTCAATTTAAAGACCAAGTGTTTCATAAACAATAGTTCAATACCAGTAAGCCATTATTTTAGATTTTTGTTATCAAAATTTTTCGTTTTTTCATTTTTGCTAGAAATTTTAAGGTTTTAATGTAGGGCTAATTTCAAATTTTATTTGCTAACATTGTCTGTTTTGTAAATTGCGACTTTTAATTATGAGTAGGCAATTAAATGGAAGCGAAAGTCATTGTACTGATATATAACAATATTATTTTAATGATGATCTCCGATGTAATTTGCTTAGATTGATGCGTAACTCTGGCTCTCTCACTACAGGAAAAGTTTTGCAGTTCGGGTCCCTCACCACCACGGTCATTCCGAGTTAGTCAATTTTCCAGATTATCGAGCATAATATTAATGGTTTTAATGGGAATCAATGTAGATAAAGATGCAAACGGTTAAAACATATGACGTATTTTTATACGTACAGTAGAATACAAGTAATACAGTATTTATTTAATTAAACATTTGACATGACATTTTACTGTAAATCAAAAACAGTTTTGCACAAAAAAAATGATTAATACACATGACCATTATACGGCAGTCACGGAATTTAGTCATTCTGATTTCTTAATTTAGAATAAAAAAGCGATCTAAATGCGAGGGACTCGATTTTTTCCGGAAATCGAGTTTACCGAACCATTGGAGCTGCCAGATTAAAAGACTTTTACAAATGTAGCCTACTGTATTGCACTGAATAAGGAGTGCGAGGCAGATGAGATACCTCTAGATTCCGCACACGCGCGACCGCCTTGTGCCAACTGCCGATTGATTGGACTTGAGAACTTGACTTTGTGTTTTTTTACAGGTGCTGTATAACATGTTTTCGGCCTACTCTGAGATGGGGGAGGCTGCCGTAGGGGCGGAAGAGGTGCTGTTGGGCCTGCTCTCGTTTTTCGTGGTGGCACTAGGAGGCACGCTTATCGGCATGATCTGGGGAGTGATTACCGCTTTCGTCACGCGCTTCACCAACGACGTGCGCGTGGTGGAGCCGCTCGTCGTCTTCATGGGAGCCTACCTGGCCCACCTGACGGCGGAGATGTTCCACCTCTCGGGCATCCTCGCGTAAGTCAAACTTTCAACTAACTCACTTCAACTTACTTATTTAATTTTTTAAAATTCTGGTTTGAAATTTTTAAACGCTTAAAAAAATAGTTTTGCGCACTTAACTTGACATTAGTTTAGAACTAAAGAAGGAATCTAAAATAAAATCAATGTACTAAATATGAAAAATTGGGAATGAAGGTTTGAGGTTAGTACTGGTGGCACTAATTCCCTTAAAAATTACTTTTAAGGAGTTTTTTTTTTTTTAGTAATGTTGTTAACATTATATGAGTGTCAACAGTACAAATAAAGAACTTGATTGACAAGCTCACATTACTCATCATAGAAAAGTGCAATTAATCTCGCGAGACGAAGGTTGAGTAAGCTTAAATCTAATCAGCATTGGTTTTAGTCGCTTTTTTGTTTATATCTAAATGACGATAAAAAGTTTATTAGAGTTTACCTAATCTCAGCGAATGCCATTAAATGGAGGCTCAGCCCAGTTTCCTTTTTAGCACACTCAAGTTCGAAATAGCTCAATGTGCTATTTTTACCAATCGTTAATGATTAGGGCTGTTGACTGCAGTAAGTGAGTGAGCTGAGGGTTAAGGGGGTGATGAGGGAATGCAAGGTTAAAGTGGGGTCGAGTCACTACTGTACGTAGCTTAAATCTTTCTTAAATCATTGCATAAGTCTCGCGTGCCGAAGACTGCTCACTCCATGTTTATTATGCATAGTTAGTTATTTATGGGCTTAGTGGGTTCTTGTGACAGTTTATTTAGAGTTGGAAGCTAATATTTTAAGGTTATAATAATTGCTCATTTGAGTTTAGGAAGTTTATATTACGTATTTTATGTTTTGTTGGGCGTTTACAATAATAATTATATAGGACGTTTTTGCAGTTTATTAAACTGATTTGTTTGTTTAAATTTTGGTTTACAGTATACATGTAGCCAAGTTAGTTCTTGCATTATAAAAAAAATTTAGATTATATTTTGTTGAGTTTCACATAATTATTTACCGCTAATTAATTGGTTTTGTACGTACACGGTGTCCAGAAAAAATGTACACCGAACTGAATGAGTAGTCTATATTAAATCCTTTTAATAATGTAAATACGAGTATTTGAATGACACATGGAAAAACTTTACTTTAATCACTTTTTTTAACATTGAATTGTTTCATTCTGTGTTTAAAATAATATCCTTTTCCGGTCTCAACACAAGCATTATAGGCTATATTTAATTTATTATTTTTTTTACCGGTATATTTTTTTGATGATTTTATAGCACAGTGTTGAAAGTTTTTTTTTTTTTCTAAATAAGTTTGGTTGAGCTATCTGTTATTTGAGAGCGAAGTTATAAAGTTTATTTACAAATTTTTGCTCTCAATAATATCCTTTTTGAGTTTTCTAACGCAGTAAATGGTTTGGAATTGATTGAATTTTGTGTTGAGTGTTGTGCGCTAAGTGCGTTTTTTCCTGATAATTTAGTGTAAGATTGTCAACCCAACGTCTTCCCCCCAGCCTTCCTTTTCCCTCATTTTTAATTTAAAAAATATTATTGCTTCTGTCAACTTGAAAACTTCTTGATACATTTTGGCGCCACCTTAAAGTAAATACGTTCGGTATATTTTAGATAAATATTATTGACAAGTTGACTTTTTATTTTGAGTTAAATAATAATTATTTCCCACTGACTTACAGGTCTCTGTAACTGTATGACGAATTTTATTTTTGTAACATTTCATACATAAATTTCAAAAAGTCTTGTTCACCCAAGCTGTTAGCGACTGCTGTGCGACCTGGCTCAGTGAATGATTTATGGCGTCTACGCATAGTAGGCTACAGATTATAATTCGAGTAGGCTACAGTATATTAAAATCAAAAGTAGTTTGATAAAACTAAGTGCTCCTTTTAGTCAAGAGTTTTGCTATAGCTTCGATCGAGAGATAGAAAGAGAGTGCGCGTTTATAATTCGAAATGAACGGTCAATTGCTTTTTCTGCGCTTCCACGAAAACCTGTATAAATATTTTACAAATACTGTATACACTGTACATACATTTATCCACGTCCGGTGCATAAATTTCTCGCGAAGGAAGTAAAGTAAACAGGAAGTGGTTGTGAGCATCCTGTTGTTGATGCTCACTTAATGGAAAACCTACAGCTGTGGAAGTGAAAGCCCAGCAAAACGTTTTTCCGCGGTGGTTTTCAATCAAATGGGATGGGCGGGAGAAGGAGGCGGAAGTAAACAAAGTAGCTGATAAAAAAAAAAAATATGTATATATTTTTTCGAGGTGGAATCTTATGCAAAAGTTTACTTTGGAGTGTTTTCATTGAACAATTTATTATCGAAATTTTCTCATACAGTACAACTACATGCAGTTTTGAGTTCAAACTTCAAGTAACATTTATGCAATTTCATTCCTGATTTAATAAGTACAGTACACTCTTTCTAATTTTCCAGAATAAAATGCAATATAAATAATTATATAATACCATTCAAATCTAAAGTTAAAGCTACCTTTGTTTGTTTTTTTGCCACAGCTGCCAAATTTTTTTTTAATAGTTATCGATTGATCCGCTACAGATCCTCAATTGAGTGTTGATTGAGTTAAAACTTTTAAAATCTTGACCTAACACTATTAAAAATTCAATTTAAATCTATTAAAATCTCAAGATAAAAGTATTCAGCTTTTTAAAGAAAACTGTCAAAAATGTGATTTACAGCTATTGAAAATTCGTGTAGGCTTTAACCAACTACACGAAATGTAATTGAAAGCTGCAATGCGTTTGAGCCTAAAGTTGAATTGCACTTTTAAAGCAAATAATTTGACTTTTTCATTTCCACGCATCGCCAACCAACGATACTCTTGAGCTATTGTGTGTTTTTTTTTTTTTTTTTAAATTGAATTGTGTTTGCGTTTAGGGTTACGTTTTGCGGCATCTGCTCAAAGAATTACGTGGAGGCCAACATCTCGTTAAAGTCTCACACCACGCTCAAATACACGATGAAGATGTTGAGCAGCGTGTCCGAAACCATCATCTTTCTCTTTCTCGGAGTGTCCACGGTGAACGGAAACCACGACTGGAATACTTGGTTCATTGTTTTTACTATCTTCTTTTGCTCCATATACAGGGCTATCGGTTGTAACTGCCAATTGACTTCGTTGCTCTATCCTTCTCATTAAATTTCTTTGTTTTAGGAGTACTATTGCTGACCTGGATAGCCAACAAGTTCAGGGTGAACAAGCTCAATAAGGTAGATGAATTTGTGATGGCTTACGGAGGACTACGGGGGGCGGTGGCCTTCGCGTTGGCCCTCACCATCGAAAAAGGCATCGTCGCTCACAAGGACATGTTTGTCACCGCAACTATCGCTATGGTTTTCTTCACCGTTTTCTTTCAGGTAGGCTTCTCATTTACTAAGTTGTAATTAGCGAATTAACATTATAATGAATTTTTGGTCACAGCTTAAGAAGATTAATATAAAATAGACCCGATAATGGAGAAATTTTTGTCTCATTTATTTCCCAAAATAATTAAACTTTAAAACTTGGGGCTCAGGAATTAAAATTTAATTGACGATTCAATATGTGTTTTTAAGAGCTTCGAGGAATTCTGACTTATGTTATTTTTATTTTGAATGTTTTGATCAGGGAGTGACCATCAAACCTCTGGTACAACTCTTGCGAGTGAAACGTAGTGAGAAACGGAAATTGACTATGAACGAACGGATCCACGAGAGGGTGAGTAACTTCTTAAAATGATATTTTCTAATAATTACATAACATTGTGTTGATTTAGTTTTTAGACCACTTGATGGCTGGCATTGAAGAGATCATCGGGAGCACCGGAAACTTTCACTTACGTGACAAGTATGGATTTTTAATATCAGCTAACCTACTTTTAAATATCGTTTCTTTTTAGTTATATTGGTTTCTTTCCTTTTAAATTTAGTATTTAAAAAAACATTTGATAAAAATGACAATACGAACATTTTATGTTGCACTTTGCAGATTCAAGTATTACGATACTCACTACATTCGGAAATGGTTAGTAAGAGAAGAAGGGGCGGCCGAACCCAAGATCATCGAGACCTTTACTAAACTCAACGTTAGAGACATGAGAGAGATGTCGTCGCCCACTAGCAACTGCTTGGCTCTGCCATCGATGACCAACGAGGGCTCTTTGGCAGCGTTACTGAGGAACTACACGCAGACCAACTTGGAAGTTCTCAGGTAACCCCCTTTTTTTGTCTATGTTAATATTAGGAAGAGGTTTATGGTTAAAAAAAATAGACTAAAATTTTATTTTTCTCTTTTCAAGTTTATTTTGAAAGCAATTTGTACTTAAAATAATTATATAAACCTTGTCGTATTATACAGAAGAGGAAGTTCCAATTCCGCCCTGACCTCCGGTGGCGCTATGAACGTTTGCAACTTGGATATCCAAGAGCTGGACTACTCGCCCTCAGCCAAGGATCTCAATGACGTCAAAATACATCACATCCTGCAGGACAGCATGTTCCTGACGCCTAAAAGGGTTAATGGATAAAAATCGTAGCCTTGGATGAAATATAACTGAACTTTGTTTATTCTCACAGCACCACAGGTTCAGTCGAGTTGTTATAGATGAGGTGGAACCTAGTCACCCTCCCTTCAAGCATCAGATGAGGATGCAGATTAGGCGATTGCTCAGCGAGAACTCGCGTTCCAAGAAGAATCAACTCGTTACTAAAAATGGTAAACGCAGGTGTCGCTAAAGGTCATTGAATAATTGAATGAGATTGTTTTATGGCTTAATAAGTGTTACCGATATTGGTTTTTGAACTAATATAATTGGAACTTTCAATAACAGAGATATGTTGTTTTAGGTTCTCGGTGCAGTTTAAACATGGACCCGGAAGAGAATGGAATCGTGTTTAAGGCTAAAAGTTCGGCCAAGAGTTCTTCAGATTCTTTAGCAAAGGAGACGGTAGATGAGGGAGAGCTTCCATGGAGGAGAGAAGAAGGCGAAGAGGGAGTTCTGATTCTTGTGAACGACGAACCCATTCGACAGAATGAATTCCCTGCCTGGGTTCAGAATGAGGAGTACAATCCACACTTCTCTCCTACGGACACTTTACTTCAAAGGATAGAGAGCAGGGAGCGACTTCCCTCAGCGCAGAACATTTTTACCTTTGACCAACCGCCAAGGTCGAGTTCCAGCGCAAGTTCTATCGCTCAGGATAAGGGTGAATCTCAAGTGTAAAATGCTTTCAAAGTTATTATTTTTTCAATGAATTCAAAGTGCCTTTCAGTTTTGAATTAGTTGAGCGCGGACGATAGTATGCGAAGGATTTTTCATTTCAATACCGCCTAAGTTAAAATATTGAAAATAATTTCTCAACATTCAAAAAAAGTATCAACAGATATAGGTATTTTTTTTAAAATCAAAAATTAAATTAATTAAAAATGGGAAAAATTGAAATTCCATGCAATTTTTCCATGGAATGTTCTGATGAGTGTCAAAATCTTGGAAATTGCAAACAACATTATATAAACTCTGTTAATTATTATTTATTAACTTGTAATATATCCGATAGCAATTTTCAGGATTCTAGTGCCAAATGTCAGGCTTTGTTTAGAAAAAGTTGAAAGTTTAAAAACAATTAAAATTTTATACTGCATTTTTTTAAAATACAGTATAATAACCAGTAATTGCAATTTTAATGGGAACAGAAGGTATTTTTCAGTGGTAGGAATGTCGACAAAATAAAAATAGCAACATCTTCTACCATTCCTAAATACCATAATTTCCTACCGGTAATAATGATGGTAGGCAAAATATAGAAGCTTACGTTGTTACCGGTAGTTGCGACTTTTTAACAAAAGAGTGATATTGTGTTAGACCTTTGCTTGGTATAGACAAGAAAGTTGAGCAACCCTGGGCATGATCAATGGTAAGATGGGTGACCAACTTATTCTCACTACTTCTAGCATTTCCTATTTCAAGAGCATTTTTATCGCTTTTTCAAGCAATATCTTTTTATTACTGGTAATCGATGAAAAGATCAAAACGAAGTTTATTAGAAATGAGATCACATTGTTACTTTTACAATTAAAACAATATAGTTAATTATTTATTGAAAACGTTAGTTAATAACTTTTAAATTATATCTTTTTTGTAATCATTTAAAAAAAAAATTAAAATCTCTTATCTGTTTTCTTTTTTTAAATATTTTATCAGTTGTAATTTAATTCATTTGGAATTAGTGAGTTGAATTAGTTTAGCATTGCTGCGCAGATCCCTAGTTGTGTGGCAAAGGTTGTCAGGAGGTTGCTATCGAAATTGGTCGTTGACGATTCTAAAGAATTTGTTTACTGCGTGGCATTAAGATCGATAGTCGGTGTAAGGTTAATTGTTTAATTGACCAAGAAATTTTTTCCCTGGGAATTGAAGAACTGGATGTGACCGGATTGGGAAGGCCGGAGGTATACGACGATGAATAAGTGGTGCTGCAATAGCAGTTATAGCACGAATCCGTGGGTCAGTTTTTTTTCGAAAAAGTCAATATTTAAATTACAGTAACTCGAATTATTCGGAATTTAATTAATTTTAGATTAACGACGCAATAA
>JAQGAZ010003530.1:0-11406 GCA_034692225.1 Polydesmus complanatus
TTTCGTTAGATGAGAATGAGTAAGTTTTATGATTCGAAGTCGAAATTTCAACACCTTAAAACACCGTAATTTAAAAATTTTTCTACACAATCATTTTCGAGGAAATAATAATCGTTTCACATCCTTTTTAGCTACGTTTAAAAAAAGCGGAAACAACCAGAGTCAAATTCATTTCATATTAAACTTTTACTAATATCTTAATAAGCTAAAATAAAATGTTCTTATTTTTTTTTTGCGTCTTTAATTTTCAAAAAAAAAAAAAAAGTTATTTTGTTTTTTTTAAATAAATAAATTAGGCCTACAGAAATAAGTAAATGTTTAACAATAAATAATAAATAAAATAAACATTTTATTAAAAATTTAATTTAAGAAAAAACCAAAATTAACTTTGAAATTTGATGCTTCAAAATAATTAAGGACTGCAAATGAACGTTAAACGCTGTAATAAATAATAACTATTGCATGTTTGCCACAATAGTGACGCAACCGTCACGCAACTCAAAACTAACCCTTCTCGAAGATAATGAACTTTTTTGTTCAATCCGATGTAGTGTCGCATACAAAATGAATACAACGTGGAATGAATCAAGTGTCGCTTTCAGAAGTGCTTTTAAAAGGCCAGTTATAATAAACGCTGAAAAACACTTGTCGTAAAGAGTGTTGTAACACCATCAAAAGAATAACGTCATTTAATCAATTTAAATGTCGTTATAGAGAAATAATTATCACTAGATACAACAACTGTACTCGCTTTCCTTAATAATTACCGGTATTGTTATTTTTTTAAAAAATAAATACGTAATTTTGATAATTATTATAAACGCCCATTTTACGGATTTTAATTCCCAATTTCCGTTAATCATAAAAAAAATGAGCTCTAAAATTTAAGACGACGTTATGTTTACAAAGATTACGTCAGGTTACATCACAATCATTTTTTTAAGTCAATTATTTTGCCAGCGAAACTTGTATTGACATTCTCATAAAAATGTTGGCAAAGTATAGTAATAAATTATTATAGACAATAAAAGTTAAAATTGAAAAGAATAACAATTATTATATTCCGAAATAAAATAATTTTGTTTGAAAAGTCGTTAAACAGGATGTGAGTAACTAAACGCTTACGTAACGTCACGTAAACAGGAAAATCAAATTCTCTTTAAAAAAAAAACACAGCTCGAGAAAATTAATAATGTTCATTTATGGAAAACCAACAAAATTTTATTACTGTACTTTGAAAAAAAAAACAGCCTTGAACCACTTTTTCCTCTATATTACGGCGTGCTTGACGTCACGCTGGACATCTGTTTACGAGTAATTAATCCGTTTCTCGATATAAAATTTAAAATACGTGCAGTATAATTTAAACTCTTTTCTTCAAAATGATTAATGAGCTTGTCTAATTATTTTTTTTTTACGAGCAATAAATTCCAACAATAAACAGCGTAAAACCACCATAAAGCGAAGTTCTCGGTATTGTTACGTACGGGGTGGTGAAAATATTATTTACCACAAAATTTGTTTATTAAAGGAACAAGGATAGCATTAATAAAATTAATTAAAATTGATTAAAATATCATTTTAGAAAATTAAATAAAATTTGGATAATTAATCATTAAGAAGGGAAGGGGCTAATCAACTTGGGTTTGCGTTGTGTTTTAGGTCATATAAATAAGTTAATTAGCGCAACGTTTAATATAGGCCAAAAGAAAAAAATCAGATTCGAGTCATTTATATCCCGCAATAAGTTGTCCTGTTGGCTAATATATTTCAGCTGTAAGACCAAAAGGGTTTATAACTATATGCCGTTATAAGTTATGGGTTATAAGTTATGGGTTATAACTTATGGGTTTATAAGTATATGCCGTTAACAGAAATAAAAAAACTAGTATTAAAAATAAGTCAGAAACAAGCAGTAAGAATAACACTGGGGAAGCCAGGATGTAAACTTTCTAGGTGTCGCTTAAGGCGATATAACACTAGTGTCACGCAAAGCGGGTATTAATTTAAACTTATAATAAAATATGCTTACAACAGCAAAACAGTAATGATGAGCTTCATAATTGAGTGGGGTGGCGTCAGAAATGGTAAAATAGGTTCCGTTATATTTCAAGGAGAAAATTCGGGCAGGGGTTTAGTAGACCTTGTCTAATAAATGGCTGAAGATCGGCGTAAATTTATTAATTTTTAATAAATTTTATTGAAGACAAATAGTTTACAAAACTTGGTAAAATTTAAACTATTAGTATAAACACACATAGGCAACATACAAAATCGACATATAGCAAAACTGAGTACAATAGCTCTTAATAAATCAACTTAGGCTTATTTAATCAAGCATTTAAATCATAAGTGATTTACGAGGCTCAATAAGTTTCGATAAACTTCAAGAGAGCTTACAAGGCAAGTTAAGAGAATCGCGTTGTTCAACCAGATGGACTGCTTTTGCTCAAAAACCAAAGCGTGATATTTGCTGGAGCTGTCTTATTTAACCGAATTATATTTGTGTGTGATAAATAAATGTGTATTTTTGTCTGGCCGACATATTGCAAGAGCGTTGTTGACTGTTGGAAATTGTTGAGGATTAGGAATATTGTTTGTCAGTTGAGAAAGGTGTATCTAACCGTTCTAACGGCTCACGTGGAAGGGGACTGGAGAAATCACAATAAAATAATTATGTTAAAAGCAACGTGAAAGAGGACGGACGTGTTTTTATTTCGCTCCTGAAAATTAACTAGTACTATTAATTTTTGTATTTTGCACCATGACCCCTAGTTGCATAAATAATACCGACGAACTCATCGAGTTGCTCAATAGCATCGCTAGTGACCTCTCCAATACCCCCTGTGAAACGTGGTCCGGACCGTTGGCTGATTTGCGACTCCAATTTCGTAATATCATTAAACTAGGAAGTTTATTGATTGATACTTCGAAAGCTGAAAATCTATCAATCGACGAAACTTTACAAAACGCCCGCGCTGCGGTGATAGACATCGGAACATTTTTAAATCGCGTATCTAGTGAGTACATTCCTCTTTTTGAGAAACTAAATATAGAAGATTCCATCGAAAACTTAGATTTTATAAGCTTTGAGGAAGACAACCCTGACAACTTTATTAACGATAAGGTGCTCAGTATCGTAATGTCTTCTCCAATTTATTCAAATAAAGACGGCTTTAGCGAGAATTCTATGCAAATAGACAATGCCCCTACGGCTAACCAGCCACTCTTTGGCCCCATTGCTTCAACTTTGAACCCTCAATCTCAACCCGACGTCCAGCCATCACTGATGCAACTACTTATCGAAATACGAAGCTCAAAGTTGAGTTTACAAAAAGAAATCAAAAAAGTAGCCGATGACGTTTCAACAAAACACGCGGACTTTGCAAATGAACTTCAGTTAAAAATAGATAATCTCCAATCATCGATGACTAAAACAAATGACGAACTCCGATCAGAAATTTTGAATAACAATGACGCGTTTCAGCTCGAAATTAGAGAAGAGCTTCGAAAAATGCGCGATGATTATTCCCCCAACCCCGGTGCTTCCGCTCCCGATTCTGGCGACTCAACTTCCGGCTTGAGTTCCCCCGCGCCTAAGCGCAGAATGTGTTCCGGGCCTTCCCCACAGCCATTGCGACTCATTTACAATAGTGCAACGGTTCCAACATAATCGAAAGGTGCTCCCTACAATTTTTTCCAGCGACCGGGCAACTCTATACAACAACTTCCGTTTGCACCACCCCCGTCCTCAAGCTATTCTGCGTTTGGACAACGGAGTCATCACCTAAATCAATTTCGCTATCCTCTGCCTGACTCGGAGCGAGGGACCGGTCAAGCAATCGGCGTGCCAGCTAAACCTCCTCACGACGGAACCCACTGGGCCGTCTCAAGGTTCCATAGCCTGAGAACTGACTTACTAAAGCAATATCTACAGCGCGCTCATATGAACGTTCTCACATGTTTGTGTTTCACTCGCCATGACGGTACTGAGTCCGCCATAGTTTTTATTAAGGTTGATGCTGACTCCGTGGCTGAAGCTCGGAACATCTACAATTGGCCGGAAGATGTCGAGCGAAGACCATGGCAAGGCTCCGACCCGCATTTTCCGGATGCCCAGGAGACACCCACGTCTGCGTCATCGACCCCGACTCTCCAGATGCCTCCAGGGCCCCCAATGGGGTTGACGCAACTAGCATTCAAGCTGCCTTCGAGTTTGGCTCAACTTCCGGTTCCATCGACATCATCAGCGCCTTCTCCCCCATAACTAGCAACCACGGTCAGCATACCCCGCCCCTCGCGGAATCTTCTAACCTACCCAAGCTTACGACCATGTACACATTGATTGACAATTGCCCTACTGCCGCTCTCTTGACCCTTACTGAACTCCAGACCTCGAATACCTCACCCGTTTCCGGTTTGTCCCTGAATCAAACTACTTCTGGTTTTGATGATTCTGACTGCAATGGATCGGCGCCTAAAAATTCGCGTCATCCAATTGTCTCTGCTGGTTTCTCCTTCCCTAATCGTTGCCTCCCTGAGCTTCCGGTCACCCAGCCCACGCCCACTTCCGCTCCGCCCTCTATCTCCGGTTCTCTTAGCCATGGTGGCCCTGAGATTAGTAGGGCCGCGACGAACAAAAAGTTCATTCATATCCTGTTTTGGAACGCCTGTTCCGTCAGTAGTAAGTTGGAGAGGTGTATCGACTTTGCGGTGGCGCAAGACTCGCATATTATTGCTTTCGCCGAATCGTGGCTGACCCCTTCCACTACCAACGCCCAGCTAAACCTAATTGACTATACAATTGTCCGTAAGGACAGACCCAGAACTGGAGGTGGAATTCTATTGTACATTCGCGACAATTTGCGCTACACAACTATTAAGAGTGTTACTTTGGCCAATGAGGTGGAGGTGGTCGTGATCCAACTAAAAGATTACAATTGTTACTTTATGACTTACTATCGACCACCGCACATTGGAGTGAGCGATAGTGTTGAGGATCTGTTCGATATCGCTAACTCCTACCAGTGTCTAATTGCATGCGGCGATATGAACATCGATAATTTGACTGATAGCCGCGACCTTCAATCTGCTGCTATCTTCGAGGTTAATGATATCTGCCTCCAGTTTGCTGAGGCTATGCGTAAAGGTAATGGACTTGACTGGGTCCAAGCACGCGAAGCAAGCTGTGATTTTATACGGACTAAATTTTTGGGCTCAGATCACAACGCGGTTCTGTTTAATGCTACCATCATGAGACCGACAAATTTAAAAAAGGTGCGAGAAGCTGTGCGAGTTAGCAATAAAGCCGCCCTAAACCGTTTTTCAAATTGGGCCGCCAATTGGACACCTACTGTCGTATCCAGCTTATGAGAGGAGTTCGAGTCGATGGTAAAAGACACCCAGTCCCTCGTCTATCGATGTAATTTGGGGACTAGGCCATGGTGGATGCGGGCCCTTACCAAAATGAAAAAGAAACGCCGTGAATATTTTAAATGTATGCGAAACGACCCCTCAATTCTAAACGAAGCTATTTATAAGGATTTCGATGAACAATACCAATCGAGCGTCGAACAAACAAAGAATGAATTTTTTTCCCAAATTGCGACACAGCAAGTGGACCAGCTTTGGAAAGTCCAGCGTTTGATCCAAAAGGAACACACCCTTCCGCCAAACGATTTTATTACCGCAGCAAGCTTAGCCAAATATTTTGCCGAGATCGCGGCCGAGGAGCCGTTTCCACAAATTGAAAATATTCCAAATAATGCCAATGATTGGGAACCGGAAGCGATGACTATGTACTCTTTGAAAAAGTTAATTCATGAAATGCCTTCCGGTGCTCCAGGCGGCTCAGAGACTACATTGAAGCACTTCCGTACACTACCAGACCATGTCCTGCAACTTATGCTCGCCGATTACAATGGCCGCCTAACTTCCGGTACGATTCCTCCAAGCTGGAGCCGAGGTACAGTGGTACCAATCTACAAGGGCGCCGGCCCCCACTCCGACCCTAGTAGCTACCGACCTATTACCTTGCTAAATCTCGAAGCCCGTTTCTTGGAGAAATTTATTGAGGGTCAACTAAGGGCGAAGTGTGAACGCGATGGAGTAATACCTGACGGCCAACATGGCTTCCGCCTTAACCAGGGCATCTACTCCTGCTTGAACAAGGTTACCAACCTTGTGGCTTCCCATCGCTTGCAGGGTTGCGCCGTAATGCTCGTCCAATTGGACGTGCGGAAGGCGTTTGACTCGCTTCCGGTTGGTGTGATCCTCGATGGCCTAAAAACTCTTAACCTCGGCCAAGGAGTTTTGCGGCTGATACGCGCTTTTTTGGTGGGAAGAAAAATTCATGCTCGGGTAGGCCGCGACATTTTGGACTATTTTTCTGTTAGGGGCGGGGTTCCCCAGGGTTCATCCCTGGGCCCTCTCCTCTACCTGCTTTCGACTCATGGTGTTTTTATTGGATCTCAAGGGTAGAATCATCGGCTTCGCGGATGACTTGTATATCTTGTATTTTTTTCGCGAGGGGGAAGAGGGCCTAGCGGCGTGTATAAGTGATATTGTGCGGGACTTAAAATTAGTCAACGAGTATTTTGCTTCTCTCCGCATGCAACTGCAGACTGCAAAGACCAATGTTATGGTTTTTGCTTCTGCTAACTACTCGACTCGTGTGGTGGGAACGCGGATTGACCTCGGTAATTGCGTTTTGACAGTGGTAGACAGCCTCAAGCTCCTCGGCATCATTTTCGATTCTCAACTGCTGTGGAACGACCACATCGAGTCTGTGGAGACGAAACTGAGAATGACGCTCTCTATTTGCAAACGGTTCCGCTACTAGTTGAGTGAAAATAATAAAGTGATATTGTTCAAACAGTCAATAAACTCGATTATTGTCTATGGACTCGGTATATGGCTTCCTACTTCCGTGGGTTCTCTGGACGTAATCCGCCGTGCTTCAAATATGTGCCTTCGATCGCTCTTTTTCGTGCCTTTCCGTGACCACGTCACCCCCCTTTATGTGGCCCTTCGCCTCGATCCCCCCCTTAGCTTTTTATTGAAAAGATTGTTGCGATTTATTTTTATTGATATTGGTAGGGACAATAATTTATTGTTATTACAGTATCATATCATTTGTCTCTTGGTAAAAGTACTGTACTCGTTTCTCTAAAAAATCCTACATTTGACAAAAAAATTTTATTAATGAACGCTAATTATTTCGGACAAATTTTCATTTTAATTTAAATTCTTTAATTATCACAGAAGCTGGATTTTGATCGAATGGTTCATTCGATAAAAGCAGACGACGCTGCAGACGAATTTTGCACTGACATGATTAATGCACACTACCTCGTAGTTCATGGCTCTCAACAGCTGTTTCCGCTTCTTGTTTGTATCCGTTTCCGCTTTTTCTTAATGTCATGGTAAAGGTGGAGCTATGTATTTAAATCATTAAAGGCGAGGCTTCGTATTTAAAATAAAACAATAGTATCAGTAAGTATCGGAATCGATTGAGTTGCTGCATTTTCGCGATACATTTTAATTCGGTTATTTTTCTCACATGGTTTGGTCGCTTTGGTGTAGGAATACTTGGAAGTAAAAAGATATTTGCTCGGTTTAATCGAAGGTAACTGTGTCGTTTATAATCTTTGTAATGTTTAGTAACGTTAAGTAATGTTTAGTGGATTGACGCCAATCATCCTGGATCCTCAATAATATCAGATAAGTGACTTTAATATAAATTATTTATAAATGAATTTGATTCTTTAATTCCTTTTTTTGTTTTTTTCATTTTAGGTGTCTAGACCGACAAGAAACAAATGTTGCCGTAAGTTTTATTTCTGTCATAATCTTATGGAGCCGTACCGGTATTTGGTAATTTCTTTTTTTGACGTGGTTAACATTTCTAAGTTATGATATAAGACTTATTAAATGCTTTCTTATCTATAGTTTAAATCTATAGGCGGAATTCATACGATTAGCTCATCCTTTTAAACCGTTCGCTACGGCAGCTGAAGACGCGACTACGGCTGTCAACGCAATAGTGGAAAGGTTGTTTATAACATTTGAAATAGTTATGATGTTTAATTAATTTTTTTTGTTTTGTTTTGTTTCGGTAGGTTGAATACAAATCAAGCTTTATACGACGCATTGAAACAAGTCACCTTAGAAGGCGATATCGTACCAACAAACCAAGTGGACAAATACGTAGCCAAATTGTTTTTATTTGATTTTGAGCAGTCTGGAATTCATTTGGATGCCGATATGGTACATAAATTCGATTCAATAAAAAACTATGAGTGTTAAATTGAATTACATCCAGAAAATTGGTACATATTTTTAATTTTTTTTTTATGTGTTTTAGAGAAAACGAATTGTTAGTTTGAATGACGCTATTTTACATTTGAGCAATTTGTTTTCAAAATATTCTTCGTTCCCGAGATCTTTAACTAAAGAGGCATTACCACAATGTATAGAATCAGCGTTAGTTTAAAAAAATCGAATTTTAAAAAAAGCGCTATATTTTTTTAAATATAAAATATTGTGCTTTTTTTTTTTTTTTAGGTTTCTCACAAGGGATGGTGAACTCCTATTTTCTCATTTATATTCTGACTCGCCCATTCGATTGGTAATAAGTAGGCTATATTTCTAAAGCTGAAATAAATATATTTTTTGCATAAATATTTGTTCAAAATTTGTTAACAGGTACGACAAGCAGCGTAAGTTTATATGTACCCGGACATCGAACAAGAAACCAGATTCCGAAATTTATTATTAGAAAGACCAGATTTGGCTAAACTTTGCGGATTTGATACATACGCGCATCGAGTTCTTTGCGGAAGTTTAGTCGAAAATCCCGAGACAGTTCGCGACTTTTTAAATAATTTAAACGATAAGCTGAGACCTTTAGCACAAATTGAATTTAACGCAATGCAGAAACTGAATAATAAAGAAAACCCGAATTCACATGTACGGTAAACTTAAACTTATTATCACTCGAGCTTATTAATGACTATTTTATTTTGCAGCTAATTCAGATGTGGAATTCGCGCCGTTTTGGATGTGTATAGTGAATGTATAATTTTGCTGATGTATTATATTTTAATTGAATATGCATGTACACGCTAAACAATTCATAGAGTTCTTTGACAAATAAAAAATTTTTTTTAATGAAATTATATTTTTATCATCAATCAAAAAAATTCATGTCTACATATGTATAAATTCAAATATTAAACAGTAGCCCACCAAAAAAAATATAAATCAATCGTTTATCAAAAACTAATAGTTATTTAATCACTATTAAATTTTTTATTGAATCATGCATTTAAATTAATTAAATGATTTATGTTCTAAATGATTTAAAATTAATTTATTTTTTTATGTATTTTCAATAAATTAAATGGTCAACAAATAAAAACGCTGAATGTAAACATGTAACTTCATACTTCATCCTATTCAGCAGAACCAGGCTTTGTATTTTTCCAAACTTCTCTCGGCCATTGTGCCATTGGTTTGTCGTTTTCAATATGAATATTTGAGTACATCTTATACGGTTTATACTTATTAGCCATCACAAAGTCTTTCGTTCTGTAATCTTTGAAAACTACCCAAATAGCACAAAGAAACCCTGTCGGTGTTCGCAATGCAAATTCTACATCAGCTTGAATGCCAAACCACTTCTTCAATAAATGTTTGACTCGTGTTTCGGTTTGTTTTTCACATCGCTCGTCCTTGTGTTCTGCTACTCCTTTCAATATTATTGTGTGCGCAATGCGGTGAGCATCGTATTCTTCAGAATACAACCTGGCATAGTTTTTTTTCTTCCCTCGACGTTTTCTCAACCGCCGGTTTGTCGCATTTGTTTTTATTATAGTATCATCTTAGCTCTATAAATATCGACAAGTTAATTAAGCCAGCTAATTAATAATTAAGTGTATTTGCATAACATTCTTCAAATGTACTGGTAGTTGGGTATTTTCCAGCAAGTCCTACGGGGTGTCCATGTACAGATCCTGCATTTGGCGACTAACAAAAAATTTTTGTGATTATTAAACGAGTTCAAATAATTACAGTAAATATTTACTTTTTCTTCATTTGTAGTTGTAGGCCTATCTATTTTTTTATTTCCTTCATTATTTGAATGGCCTCCATCCGGGTCTTTATTTAAGTTCTCTACTTTTCTTTGCCGATGCACACTCGTCATTGGCTTGCATTTTTAAGTATGTTGTTATTAAAGGGGCAATGTACGAATAAGTTGCTGTAATACAATTTTACACATTAAAAATGGCGTTTTAACGAGTAAGATAAAGAGTGCTGCAATGTTACCACAAACCTTCCGCAGTAAGTGTTGAGATTTCTCCAATGCTCGGACATAGACCTACAATAATTCGACAATATTTTCTTCCATATTGCGTAGTAGATCTTACTGGAACTATTATTATTATTATTATTATTACGAAACTTACATTAATTTATTCAAATAACCTGCGCAAACATCTCGCTTTAAAAATCGACACCCAATTTTTTATTTTTATTTAATGGGAGTACTTTGCTCAACTTGCAAGTTGTGATTTGTATCTTCCTCATCAACATAGTCCAAGTAGTCTTTTATCTTGTTTAATACTATATTTAAAGTGTCTGTTTCATAAGATAAAATATTGAACACTTATATCATAGCGTTAAGCATTCAAAACATACCTATAATGTGCTGTAACTGCGACGTTAAATGCTCCCACTGTTCAATGCGTTTCAAAATCCATTCAGCATCGTCCATGACACGTGTCTGGCATCTGTATACCGCCTTTGTGCGTCGAATGGGTTAGAGGGCCTGGTCGAATGGTGCAATTAAACAGCTGATCCATAGCGTGTGCGCATAAATTTGATTTTGTAAACAAATGTGGTGTATTTCGTAAACAGTGTGGTGTACAAACCCGTAAATGCAGCATACACGATGACCCGCCCGTATACACGATGATGCAGTGTTTGTGCTGTGTTTACTTGCTCGATGTATGGTGTATTAATTTTATCATAACAGTCGCCAAGTGCGCATGCCCAGTGTTTTTATTTGCCACTGATTCTAAAATTAAATGGAGCTCAATTCTTCAATGTTTAGAATTAAAATAATAATGATAACTATTATTATAGTAACATATTATACATTGTATTTTAATTAGATTTTTAAATGTTGAAAGCTGCGCCTAGGAGAAATTAAATGCAGCGGAAAATTCACGCAATTTTTAATTTAAACGTCACTGCTTGTGCTATGTTTACTCGTTCAGTGCATTACCTTCAATGGTCTCCATTTTACCAAGCGTCTTGGTGAAACCATAGTTACTATATACGGGAAGTTAGGAGACTCGCTCTCAACCGGAAGCCGAAAAAAACTTTAGTTCGTGACTTGCC
>JAQGAZ010003531.1:0-11404 GCA_034692225.1 Polydesmus complanatus
CAAAACCAAAATCAACGTAAAACGAGATTAACAAAACCAAAATCAACGTAAAACGAGATTAACAAAACCAAAATCAATGTAAAACGAGATTAGCAAAACCAAAATCCATGTAAAACGAGATTAACAAAACCCAAATCAACGTAATACGAGATTAAAAAAACCAAAATCAACGTAAAACGAGATTAACAAAACCCAAATAACTCGAGTGGCAACAGAAATAATACATTTTTTTGCGCTTACGTTCTAAATTAAAACTCTGTGACGTAACCTCCCTTAATAATAATAATTGTGAGATCAATCAATCCGATTCTTATTAACTGCTTAAACCGTTTTGTTAATTAATGGCTGTGTGTGTGTCGTATAGGAACGTGGCTGAGAACTCTTTCCCTCAGCTGCCCAGCACCGGCCTTCACCAGCTCCGTCAGCTGCTGACCTACGACAACCCGTGGCTCAAGGACTTCCCGCCATCTTCCTCCTTCCCGCACATCAACACCCTGCGCCTGTCCTACGCCTACCACTGCTGCCAGTTCTCCTCGGCGCTCACCAACTCAGCCGAGCAGCAGGCTTCCGGCGGCGGGCAGGCGGGGCAGCCGCTGCCGGTGGACATGCAGGAGACGGTGCTGTGGCTGCCCAAGGATAAGGTGGACCTGAGTCTGTGGATGGGCAACAACAGCGACCTCTGGCCGGCCTACCGTAAGCGAACATTATCCTCGTTAGAGAGGTCGAAGGTTAATTAGAATAATTTTATTTTGGAAGATAATTTGACGCACAAGTTCGGCGAGTTGGCCGAAGATCTTTGGGGCAGTTTAACGCCGGACTATTTGTACCCTTCGAACTTGCCGCAGGTGGTGGAGGACTACTTCGAGGACCCAAAGACGAGCAACTTCGATTACCAGCTCAAGTTCGCCTCGCAAACCATCTCCTGCACCCCGCAGCCAGGTAAACAAATTTTAAGCTTATTTAAGGAAAAGGAGGCGAGAGAAGCAAAATGAGCGGTGGAAAAATGATAAACAAACCCAATGGAAATGTTGACGAATCAAAGTTAGTGATTCGTTAAAAACCAATTCATTTTCGATCGAATGACGAAATTAGAATTTATGAAATATCCTTAATTATGTATCGTTCAAACGTATCCTACGAGCGTTATTGCAAAAACAACCAAAAAAATATCATTTGATGTGTATGGAAATGTACAAAATTATATTTAAAAATAAAATTATTCCAAATTTCCGAACTTTCCTAAATATTTTTTAAAAAAAATTCTTAATTTCCTTTTTAAAAAAAATATTAAATTCCTTAACTTTTATAAAAAAAAAAATTATCTCATTTACTTGAAACATCAAATTTTTTTCATAAATAAATATATAAAAAAAAATTATCTCAATTTCTTAAAAAAAAAATTTTCTTAATTAAAAAAATTAAAAAAAAAATTATCTCATTTTCTTAGAAAAATAAAACTTTAATTTTCCTAAAACTGTTTCTTAAATTTTCTAAAAATATTTTGTTAATTTCCCGATATCACTTAATTTTTCATAAAGTTCCTCAAATTTACTTAAAAATTTTCTTCATTTTCTCAAATTACCGGTACAGTGGTACTTAAAATAATTCTAAAAATTCCTTAATTTTCCTTAAAAAAAAACCTTTTTCAATTTCTTAAAAAAAAAAAAATCTTAAATTTCTTAATTGTCCTATAAAATTACAAAGTAATAAACTTAAAATCCTATTATCAATTTTTCCCTCCCTATAAATCAAAATCTATACCAATAAAAATTCCTTAATAATTAAATTTGATTAACTATAAATCCTTAAAAAATTTAAATTTCTACGTCTCAAAGTTCCATACAGTAAGTAAAAAAAATCTTCAAAAACCCCAAAATTTCATCAAAAAAAAATCCAATTTCTTAATTCGTTGTTGTTTTTCGTAATTAAACATTGGTATTAAAAGCCCTAATCAAAAATTGTAATAACCAAATCATTAAAAAAAATTAATAACGCAAAAAAATATTTCCAGGTCCATTCATGCCGTGCGAAGACTTGTTCGACTGGTGGACCTTACGTTGCGGCGTGTGGATCGTCTTCCTCCTCTCCATGCTGGGCAACGGCAGCGTAGTCCTGGTCCTCGTCTTCAGCCGCACCAAAATGGACGTGCCGCGCTTCCTCGTCTGCAACCTCGCCTGCTCCGACTTCTGCATGGGCATCTACTTAGGCTTCCTGGCCGTCGTCGACGCCTCCACCCTCGGCGAGTTCAAACAACACGCCCTCCAATGGCAATTCAGCGTCAGCTGCCGGCTAGCCGGCTTCCTCGGCGTGCTCAGCAGCGAACTCAGCGTCATCACGCTGGCCGTCATCACCCTGGAGCGCAACTACGCCATCACCCACGCCATGCACCTCAACAAGCGCCTCTCCCTCAAACACGCCGCCTACATCATGTTCGGCGGCTGGTCCTTCGCCACCTTCACCGCTTCCCTCCCGCTCTTCGGCATCTCCGACTACCGCAAGTTCGCCATCTGCCTACCCTTCGACATCGGCAGCACCTGGTCCTTAGCCTACGTCGTCTTCCTCATGAGCGTCAACGGCATCGCCTTCCTCATCCTCATGGGCTGCTACCTCAAAATGTACTGCGCCATCCGCGGCTCCCAAGCCTGGAACTCCAACGACTCGCGCATCGCCAAACGCATGGCCCTCCTGGTCTTCACCGACTTCATCTGCTGGGCTCCCATCGCCTTCTTCTCCCTCACCGCCGCTTTCGGCCTGCAATTAGTCTCCTTGGAAGAAGCCAAGATCTTCACCGTGTTCGTGCTGCCCCTCAACAGCTGCGCCAACCCCTTCCTCTACGCCATCTTAACCAAACAGTTCAAAAAAGACTGCGTGCTCATTTGCAAAGCCATCGAAGAGTCGCGCGTGACGCGGGGCATCGGCCGCTGTCGTCACAGTTCCAACTTCTCCAACCGCCAGACGCCGGCCAACACCAACTCGGCCGTGGACCAACGCGGCGGCGGCGGTCCCAACGCCTCCTGCAGCTGCTCCCGCAACCACTCCGAGAGCAACAACAACCCCCAGCTGCTGCATCATCCCACTTACCCCAACAACAACGTGAGCGTGCGGCTGACTAATGTACCTCCGCGGACGTTCAAACAGCGGCTGATTCATTTGTTGTGCGCGAGCAACGTGTTCGGCGGTGACGGCGGCAGCTCCAGCGAGTACGTGGTGAACAGCGAGACGAGGGCTATCGCCGAGATTCAGAAGAAGAACCAAAAGAAGCATCATCAGGGGAGAGCGTTGAGCGTGTCCAGTGACAATTTCAGTTCGTCGCGCTCGGACAGTTGGAGACATAATAAGCACGTGTCGTCTTCGTTGAAGATGATGGAGAAGCCGGGGGCGGGAGGTGGGTTGGGGGGCGCGGTCATGGCGAATATTATTACGCGGAAGGCCTCGCAGGATAGTAATTTGTCCTCCAGTCGTAACGACTCCTCGGCTACTACTCCTTCCACTTCCACGTGGAGAGTGTCGAGGTCCAGCGTGAGTTCGGATTCGGCGGCGCAGAAGCCGAAGAGTCATAACGGTGGCGGAAGTGGTAGTGAGCAGGGTAGTTCGTCGGTGAGGTTTAATTTGCAGATGAAGAAAACTTGCGAGAGCGAGATGATAAACAATGCGGCGGCGCTGGTGTCGTTGACCAGTGGGCGACCGAAGGCCAAGTTGAAGAGGCAGGCGGCGGTGACGGACGAGAAACAAGGAGATAGCGTCACGCAAAGGTAAACATAATAATTATGGTTGATCTATAGTTTACGGATATTTTGTTTTTAATCTAAGGTACGCATTTTTAGGATTTTGAATGGCATTTTAAATTTTATTAGTTTTAAATAACCCACTAAAAAAAAATAGTAAAATAATTTCGTTGCAATTCACTGATCTTTATAAAAAAAAAATTTTTTGCTTATTCTTCCAAATCCTTATATTAAGTATTAAAAAAATATTCATCACTCTAACTCGCAACGTCATAGTAAAAATAAAAATACGGTACCGGTATAATGTAAAATAAAATCCTTGCAAATGAAATTTAAAAAAAAACACTAGAAGTGAAATAAAAAATCCTTACAAATATAAATAAAAAAAATTCCTTACCGTATACGTTGTAGATTAAAAAATCTCAATACGGTATAATAGAAAAAAATCCCCGTCCAGTGTATATGAAAAAGAAATTCCTTATATCACAAATTCTTACGGTATATATCAAAAAATCCTTATACCCTAAATCAAAAAATTCCTATAAACCAAAAATTCCTTAACAAACAAAAATTCCTTAACAAACAAAAATTCCTTATAAAACAAAAAATCCTTATAAATCAAAAAATCCTCATAAATCAAAAAAAATCCTCATAAAACAAAAAATCCTTGTAAAACAAAAAAAAAACCTTATAAATCAAAAAAAATCCCCATAAAACAAAAAATCCTTATAAAACAAAAAAAAACCTTATAAATCAAAAAAAAACCTTATAAATCAAAAAATCCTTATAAATCAAGAAATCCTTATAAAACAAAAAATCCTCATAACACAAAAAATCCTTATAAAACAAAAAATCCTTATAAATCATAAAATCCTTATAAAACAAAAAATCCTTATAAATCATAAAATTCTTATAAATCAAAAAAATTCTTATAAATAAAATAAACTCTAAAAATAAATAAAATCTCCCTTTAAACTAGTTTAATTTAATCTTAAATTTCCATTCCTTTTACTTCGTGCTGCATGTGGTACGACCGCGCATGCGCCTACCATTTGTTTACATTTTCGATCTTATTATTCAAAAAAACTTAATCTCATTTAGCCCCCCTTTTTTTTTTTTTTCAGCTAAAACTTTAAATCAAAACAAATTAAGTCGCTTAATCTAGATCAAGAAATTCGATGTCAATGAAACATTTTACATTCAACACAATAATATCGTAATAAAATGCCACTAATTTTTAATTGCATCTGTTTTTCCAGATTATTAGACGTAACTTCCTGCGGAGAATCGACCTTCACCCCTCGCAAACTCAGCACCATCAGTTCCACTTCCTGCAGCTTAAACCACGAGCCTTGTCCCACCAGCGCCACTACCCTCACCACTCCGGAGCGCTGGATGAGCGGCAGCGGCGGCGCAAGTGGAGCAGCAGGGGCTGAGGAAGGAGAACGCAGCTCCAGCCTAATGAACGTCAGCTCCGCCGCCCTCAGCCCCCTGGAGCAGCCGCGGCGCGTGCACTCGGACAACTGCTTCCCGCCTCCGCCCCTCCACCCGCCCGGAAGCGACCCGGTGGAGATCGGCAGCCAACACGTGTGCTGCAAGTGCAAAAAGGGCTGGAAGAAGCAGCGGATGTACTACAGCGACTACGTGCTCAACAACTGGCTCAAACACGCCGTCACCACCACCATCCCCGCCCCCGTCACCCTAGCCACGCCCCCGCACGTCGCGGAAGTGAGCGGCGACGAAGACGAAGAACAGCGCCACCTACTCATTCAACTTCCGTATTTGGAACACGACGTCTAATTTATTTTTTTTTATTTAATTTTTAATTTAATTTTAATACACGAAAACGAAACGCCTGGCGCGTCCCTACTACTACTACGACCGTCGCGCCCCACTCCCACGCCCCTCTCTCTCACTCTTATTATGATATACGTGATCATCTGTGCCAGTTGTTAAACATTTTTCATACAAAATTTTATATTGAATAAATTATTAATTGAACGTTTTATTGTTGGACACTTGATTTCGGAAGCGAGTCACGAAAACACGTCATTGTTATCCCAGAACGATGCTCGCGAGTCACCGTCGGGGAAGAGAAGAGCTCCTCCCCTCCCTCTCTCGTTCTACTTTATGTATACGGGTGTCCGTATAATTGAATGCGATGCGCAGGTGCGGAACAACTTCTCTTGATCCTCTTCATCTAATCAAATCCTTTTGCAACATGAGACCCGTTTTCTTCCCTATATCAATTCGACAAAAATCGATATACAATTTTTTTTTTTTTTTTTTTGGCGCGGAGAACAGAAAAAATTAAGATGTATAAATTTACGGAAAATTCGAAAAATAAAACAATTTTTTTTTTTTTAAATAAAAATAAATAAAAAATTAATTTAACGGAAATTGGTTGCAATGAGTAAGAAAAATAAAATAGGATGTAAGTACAAAAAAAAAAAAAAAAAGTAAATTTTTAATTTGCTGAAATTTTTTCTATTAATAACCATGTTTTTTTTTTATATTTTATTATTTTTAAAATAGTACCGAAATAAATTATTCTGAAAAAGTGAACATTTTTTAAATGAAATATTAAAAAATTTTAGAAATTATAAAATGTATTTTGGACAGCTGTAAAAATGACTCCTGGACAATCAGTTTACCTGCCATGTGGGGAGCAATTTATGCACCAAAATAATGCAAATAGCACTTCCGGTTTCTTAATGGCAACTATATGCCACCGTAATTATTTTTAAGGAAAAATTTAATTTTTTTTTTTTTGATGGTACTTGCAGCCTTTTTTATTTCTACAAAAAAATTTAATGTTTCTTGGTCATTCAACTTTTTTTCATCCAAATTTATTTTTATTTCGAGTTTTGGTCCAAATTTTTTTTTTTTTTTTATTTTATTTTTTCAAATTTTTATTTAATCTTCACGCAAAAAAAATTTATTGTATTTTGCACACTTAAAACTTTTTTTTATTATTATTATTATTATTATTTTAAAAACCCAAATTTTAATTTTCCATCGAATTTATTTACTTTTTTTTTTCTTCAATCCTTGAGAACATGTAATTAGTATTAGGTTAAGCATCCAAGACGTGATAGAGATAGGAGATGTAGCATATGGCCAGCTTAAGGATCTCGATCTTGGAGAGTTTCTTGTCTGGGGGCAGAGTGGGCAGCAGAGTCCGCAGCTGAGCGAAGGCCACGTTGAAGGCCTCCACGCGCACGCGCTCTCGACTGGCGTGCGCCGTGCGGTACTTGGGAGTCGCTCTCCTCCTCCGACGCTTCTCCTCCCGGCTCAACCCACCACCACCACTGCCGCCCTCCACGCGAAGACGCTTCACTTCCGGTCCATCCTCCTCATCCTCTTCCCCCTCATCTCCGCTCTCCTCTTCGCTCCAATCGCAGTCGCTCAACATTACCACATATCGGCTATGCAAATTCACAAACAAAAACAAACCCTCCATCTTTTAAAAACATTCGATAGAAAAATTTACTAACGAAAAGAAAAAAAAACAGACGAAAATTAAAAGTCTGCGCATGCGCATTCCCACTTTCCTAAAACTTTCAATCGAAGGTGGCCCCAATGGCCCTTACCTATATCTAAAAGCTCACAATCACGTGCTAGGTTACTTTCGTATTACACTTTCGAAAAAGCAGATTTAGTCCAATGTAAATCCTATTGGACTAAACCTTGTCTTTCCTATTTTTCTTTCATATTACACTTGGAAAATGAGGTCTAATCCAATAAGAATCTCATTGGACTAAACCCTACTTTACAAAAAAAAAACACTTTAATTAAAAAAAAGAATTTATAGGCCTGCGCATGCGCAATCTCACTTTCCTAAAACTTTCAAACGAAGATGACGTCGCATCATAAGAAATCCCCTAATGGCCCTTATCCGATACCTATAAAAACACACAATCACGTGCTTGGTCACCTTCGCATTACACTTTCAAAACAACGGACTTAGTCCAATGTAAATCCTATTGGACTAAACCCTGTCTTTCCTATTTTTCTTTCGTATTACACTTGGAAAATCAGATCTAATCCAATAAGAATCTCATTGGACTAAACCCTACTTTACAAAAAAAAAACACTTTAATTAAAAAAAAGAATTTATAGGCCTGCGCATGCGCAATCTCACTTTTCTAAAACTTTCAATCGAAGATGACGTCGCATCATAAGAAATCCCTCAATGGCCCTTACTGATACCCTAAAAACACACAATCACGTGCTTGGTCACTTTCGTATTACACTTTCGAAAAAGCAGATTTAGTCCAATGTAAATCCTATTGGACTAAACCCTGTCTTTCCTATTTTTCTTTCGTATTACCCTTGGAAAATCAGATCTAATCCAATAAGAATCTCATTGGACTAAACCCTACTTTTCAAAAAAAAAAACGTCCTAATTAAAAAAAAAAGAATTTATAAGCCTGCGCATGCGCTTGCTTTTCGCTTAATTTTTTTTTTTTTTTTAATCATAAAATAATTTTAAAAAATTGCTAAACTACAATAATTTTGACAGAGGAAATTGAGTGAAATTCAAAAAAAAGGCTGAAAGTCTCATTTTTTTTTTTCCACTTTGAATGACAAAAAAGTTGTCAATTTTTATTCCAATCAGAATTTTGGGGGAAATAATCAATAAACAATTTTTTTTTTCTCCCCCTCCTTCATCCATAATAATAATAATAAAAAAAAGCACAGCCCGCACTCCAATTTGCACTTTTAATAATAAACACGTGCTTATTACTTATGGAGCGGAAACATCCTATTGTTAAGGTCCTTTCATCATAGGCCCTTTCAACTGTCAACCAAAAAAATCTCCCTTCTATACACAAAACGCCCCCCCAAAAAAAAAAATTCAATATTTTTCCTTTTCGGATTAAAAAAAAAAATAATAACACGAAAAAAATATCTATAATAATAATTATCAAAACTAATTAATAACTAAAAAAAAAACCAAAATTTTTTTTAAAAAAAAAATCTTAAATTTTAAAAAACAAAAAAAAAATGTCAAAAAATAATAATAATGAAACGTACCTTTCGTTATAATGAAGTGATTTTTTTTTTACGAAGGGGAAAAAGTAAGGATCCGAGAGATCCGAAAGATCCGAAAGCGACGGAGTGGAATGAATGGGCATAGCGGTTGTTGCGGTGCCTACCACCACACACGCCACGCCCTCTCGCCTCAAAGCCACGCCCACTCTGGACACTCCCCCACAACTCTGATTTAGATTTTTAACGATGAGTAATTGTTCGAAATATTAATGTTAATTTTTTGAAAAAGAGGATTTATTCGCGGACGACGGGATTAGCATAAGAGGGATAATTAATAGCCAGCTCTCGACTCATTAGTCACAGGAGGCGTGCGGGGAGAGGAGGACTTTAGATCCGAGGATCAAGTAAAATATCACTCGCTACGCTGTCTAAAAATATTATCAGCTGTCCAGGCGTAAACTCTTTAAATGACCCACCAACACCTCCACTTGTCGACCGATCATTTACTCACATTAAACTCCAAAAATTAATTAAAAAAAAAAAAAATCACCAAAAAAATCAAAAAATTCTTAAGAAAAAATAAATATAGTACTGTGATTAAAATTTAAAAACAAAAAATGCATTGCGTTGACGTCATAATACCTGCTGTGACGTCACGCACGTGTTATAGAATAATTATTAATAAGATGTTCCATTCATAATCTACTGTAGTGCAATGCATTGCATGTATCATGGCTTTGCTCATTCGGATTAATATACTGTAGCTTTTGCTATGATTACACCCCCGCGTGGTTCGTCAAATCATAGCTGTACTGTACGATGACTGTACTGTCATTTAAATTTACAACAACCATGCGCAGCAACAAAACGTCACATTTTTAAAAACGAAAATCCATTCTTTAAAAAATTATTATAATAAAATTCAAAATAAATTTCTAAAATTGAAAAAGTCTAAACGACATTACTGTATTAAACTTTGTAAACACCCGGTATCCCATTCGCGCGCGTTATCAGACGATTTGGCTCGTTTCCACACACACATACGACATGCAGGGTGCCCACCGCTCGAGCAATTATTATTCCGTAGTCACAAAACTTTTCACAAATTTCGAGAGCAAAAGAAATTCTAATTAGTAGATATAAGAATTATTACATATTGGCGTCGTATTGTAATGGTTTTATTCAATAATAATAATAATTACGTTGGCCATGAACTTGAAGGAGAAGTAAAATAATTCTGGTAGCGGCTACAACATGGCGAAAACGAAGAGGTGCGCGCGGCACGATTTTTACCAACATTATCGTAGTGAATTTAGCGAAACAATAGTGAAAAAAAACGCTTAAAAAATGTATTTGACTTACCAAATTTCTCGAAATCACGTAACTGTCCTACACAAAACTTCTGAGAAAGTTTCTTTTATCGCAAGAAAACTTTCGGGTTTGACTCCACAAGTAGGCTACATTGTACGGTAATGGCGATGCCGCGTTCGCTCGCCCAAGCACCGTTGTTTGCGTGGCCGTCCTCGCCCGAACTCATCCCAGCGGCACATCCGAGATACAGTCGGAACCGATCTGAGCTTTCGTTGTACAGTATTTCCATCAAATTCAAAATCCAAAACTTGATAACAAATAATCGTTAAAAACAAATTAATTATGAATAACCACCCCGAGTACACTTTCACACGGTTACGCCGCCATTTTCAATGCTATTATTACAATTTCTGTCATTTTCAACTGTAATTACTCAACCGACACAATATTTGGCTGCTCCTTCGCTAACCTTTAACTCGCGATCCGCCATAATTACCGTAGCTTAATGGTGGCGCTGCTTTCGCATAAGGTACATTGCGGTTTGATAACGCTTAACCCATTATTTTGAATGAGTTAAATTGCTTTATTTTTGTCATTTTCAACTTTAAATTACTCACCCAACACAATATTCGGTTACCTCCTTCTCCAACTTTTAACTAGCGATCCGCAATAGTTAACGTAGCTTAATAGTGGCGCTGCAATCGCATTAGGTACATTGCGGTTCGACAACGCTTAACTTATTGTTTTGAATGAGTTAAATGACTTTATTTATTCTCTTCTGGTGCTTTACCCTTCCCTTCCATCAGTCAAGGTTAACGATGACCCCACCCCGTTTGGTGACTTTCCTTTCTTCAGCGTAGAAGAAGAAGCTACCCTTTCACATAGGATAAAAATTTTCATTAAAAGTGTATTTTAGGTGTGTGTTTACTGTATTTATAATAATTAAATCAGCATTTCAAGTGGAGAAAAATCATCTTTTGACTTTTACCAAAAATAAAAGAGGTAAATTATTATTTTTTTTTTTTAAATTAAAGTACAAATTAATACAAATAGAGCGCTCCATAAATCACGCTATTGCAAGCTGAGCCCTTACACACCACGTGGTCTAAAAAAAAAGTTTTAATAATTATTATTATAACGATCTCAATAGAGAAATATTTTTGGGATTTTAAGAACAAATCATTCGAAGGTTTGTTTTTTATTTTTTAAAAAAACTACATTAAGTTATTGTTCTATTCTGTGATTATGTGTACAGTTTTAATCTTTATTATGAACGATTTTTGAATTGAAAAGTGATCTCGCTTTTGAACGATTTTTGAAGTGAACATTGATCTCGCTTTTGAACGACTTTTGAAGTGAACATTGATCTC
>JAQGAZ010003532.1:0-11404 GCA_034692225.1 Polydesmus complanatus
CAGGCAAAAATCGCACTACAGGCGGTTTCGCACTTTAAGCGGTCGCACTATAAACGGTTTTTACTGTATTTGGAATTACGAAAAATGTGTGTCAGAAAAGCTCTACGTAAGGAAATTTTACTTCTATCGAGATTTCTCGTGTCAACGCTTTCTACATTTTTACTGCCTACATCTAGCTTGTACATAAGGAAAGCCAATACCAGCTCGAGTAGCCAGGCCACAAATCGCAATAAAAAGCCAAGAAGTGTGCAGTACACCTTGTTTATTCAAACAAAATTGTGCTTTTTTTTTCGTTTAATTAATTATTTTATCACGCCTTAAACAACAACGTTTGCATAAGAAAATTAATTAATTTCAATTACTTTAAATAAATTTATTTACGTTAATTTTGTTTGGTTAATTGCTTTTGTTAAGACTAATTTTTTTTTTTGCTCTAGTCTAGTAGAAGTAATTGGATTCGGTCTGCTCTTTTAATCCGGTAACCAACTTTTTTTTTTTTAAAAAATGTTTATTTCAAATTTGTATTTGGCATCCATTCTCAAGCGAAGTAAGCTTACAGTTACAGCTTAAGCTTAAGTATGCTTAAAATATTTTGACGCAAGTTGAAATGTTTTGCTTCAAGTTTTAAAAAAATTTGAATGAACTACAGGTACTGCCCATGCAACTCGACTCTACTCTGACTCAGTGAACATTTTTAAAAATACCTATGCGCAGTAGGTTAGAATGCACGCTCGTTTGTGGGCAGATGGTCCATTCAAGTTGAAATCTGTGATTCAAGGTAAAATCTTAGCTAAGCGCAAACATAGTTGCCATAGTAAATATCTTGCATTGTGTTTACTTAACGCAAGCCTTGAACAAAATTAACACAAATTAACAAATTAACTTATACCAAAAACAAATTTAATTACACATTTAAAACGGCTTTTTAGCTCGAGCAGACGGCTGTTTTCAATTTAACGCTTGTTGACGTTCTAGCTAACTGCCGAAAATTACAATTTCAGCAAATCTTCAGATAGACATTACTCAGGACAGATGGTTGCACATAATGATATTGTAAGCGTTAAAACGCAACTAAATGTCAGTACAGCAAGTTTTTTTCACGCTGAAAACTCGCCCAGAGAACCTGCCAATATAGTGGCGGGTGGATAAAAGGGCGAGTTCCGCAATTTTTAATCACACGTAAATTCCTTTTAGCGCCGAATAGATAAGCACTGTCGCTCGCAGACGAATTTTACTTTAAAAAAAAATAATAATAATAACTTAGCGTATTGAAATTTAAATAGCCGCTATTTACATTTAATTAACTTGAAAATCAAAATAACCGTCATTTCTGTTGGCACAATGTATAAATTGAAAATACAGTAATATTCGCAAAGCTAATAATTACAGTAATTATTATTTACTTTCAGGTCAAGTACCTTATGATTGTAACGTATCAACTTATTATCTTTGTCATAATTTCTTTTGAAAACCAAAACTTAGCAGAAAAAAAACTAATCATTAAATAAAATTATTTAAAAAATATATACTGTATATTTTTTTTTTTGAGATTTCCTTCGGAGATAAAGTTACTGTATAATAAGCCCTATAAAAAAGGGCCTTGAAATTACGTCTCTAGTTTATTACCAAATCCACGTTATCAATATATTATTATTATTGCGAGAACATTACTTGAGTTGCATTCAAACGAAGAATGACTGTAATCCGATGCTCTTCTCTCTACTAAAAACTTTAAACATCAAACTCGAGCGGATATGACTAATGGGTTTGTCCAACCCAATTACAGGAAGTTAATCAACTTATACAATTCAAGAGTGGATCACGATTACAAACAACGACTTTAAACAACAAACTTCTCCTGTATCAATCCAACTTTTCATTTTAAATTAAATAAATATCAACATAATTTTTTTTTTTTTTTACTAATTAAAACGGCGATGCGGATTCCTCGATTCGACTCAAATTCTCAAGAACTGAGAAACCTCAGTTTCGAAGAACTCAACAAACAATTTCCTGGCAAAACACTCAGAAAGTACAGGAAACATAAAAAAAAAACGAAAGAAAAAAAAAAAGAATTTCTTCGTTTTCGAAATTATTTAAGTGTAAAATGTGCGTAACCTTCCCTACAAATTTAACCAACCAATAAGTCACTCACAATACAAATACGATAGATACCGGAACGATTTCCAACGCTTTCACTAATATAACCTCGTTTTACATGACTCGCATGAGAAATTATTAAGAGTTAATACACTCCAATTTTTAATAAGCTTGGTAAAAAAACAGTAACGTTGTAAAATTAATAAATTTTTGATATATAGGCTAATATTAAATTACTCACTATCAGTAAAGTTGTCTCCGGACGCAGAAAAACGAAAATAAATATTTGTTGTATAAAAAAATGCGATTACCGAGCATGGTTGCTTTCTATTTACATGCAATTAAATTAAGAGTGTCGTTTGCCCGAAGCGGTTTTTTATCGCACCTTTTCCCCGAAGCTGTCACATGTTTTGCAAAATCTGTCGAAATATGGTAGGGTAACCACCCTCGTTTTTTGATATCAAAAGAGGAAAGCTTCCCCTTTTAATAATAATAACTTAATTAATTTAGTTAATTTGCCATTTAAGAGATTGGGTGCATAGGTTCTGTTTGCGAAGAAAATATTAATTAATTTTTTTATATTTATTAGTAATAATAAAACTTTTAAGTTACAGTTGCTGCATTTAGTAATTAAACGCAAAAATAAAAATATATTTGAGGCAATGACAAATTTTCAAGGCAAATTGAAATATCAGACGAAAAGTAATCAAATCCAAAGTTCATTTGATTTGAATCTTTGCAGTTTTCTCAGATCGAGTTAGTATCTATCTTGGGTCTGATAAAAGTGTTCACAAATTTTGCTCGAAAATTTTGCTTTAAAAATGAGATTTAATTAGGATCAATAGTGCCAAGAGTGCTATTTCTGTATAACTGAAAATAATATCAGCATTAAGATTTTCCGTTATTTTAAATAGTCAATAAAATATTCTACATGTACTGTACATTACATTGAGTTAACAAAAAAAAAAAAAAAAAAAAAATTAACGAGGAAAATTTCCGCATTTTAACTTCTAACCATAATTCAAGCATACAAATTTTGCTAAAAACAAATCGCAACTTTAGATTATTATTATATAATGATCCAGTTTTGCTTAATCCACGTTTCGCATAGATTTAAGTTCCTTAAACCATGTCGAACCTTGAGGAACTTTTCCCTCATTTAATATACCGGGTGTCCGAGATAAATTTGGGCAATTTCAGTTTGTTACAAATCTTACACTCGCTACTCCAAATGCTGTCATCAATGTTGCAACATTTAAATTACACACCAAATTTATTTATTTATTTTGATCTTAATGCGCCCGTTATGGTCAACTAAGTAAATAAATAAAGAAGAGAAAGTACTATCTCGGTCTTGAACCCATGAAAATACTCGCAGCTTCGGCTCGAATTATTCAAAAATAACTTCGATTCTTGACCTGTCACCCACTTATTGTCTAAAATGTATTTGACAAGTCTTAAAAAATAATAGCATGTAATGTTGGGGGACGTTGGCAACCAGGCAGGCAGGCAAGCAAACAAACAAACTTTTGTTTTCCTGATTTTTGTAATACTGTACTCGTATTTTTTCACTTATAAAAAAAAATTTAAATCTTTACATAAACTTTGACAGGTATAAAGCTTGAACAAACTTTGGCTAAAATCATCTCGGACACCCGGTAAGTGTAATCAAAAACTTATGAAGCTTTTCAAAAAAATTATATTATTCTGTTTACACAATCATGCTGAATGAGTTGGTGAAGCTAACTATACATCAACCTTTTTATGAGCTTAATATTATTATCAAAAATTCCTTTTAATGATAATATCTCCGTCAATCCACCCATCCGGTTACTATGGTGAATAACAAACAATAATTCCTTCTTCTACATGCGCAGTTTGTTAGAAAATGTAACCTGTACCTTTCTTTTAGAATCTACTGTAGACACCCATTCAATTGTTCTTCATTTTATTATTTACATAAATCCTATGGATTTTAGGCATTTTAAATAACGCATAAGTTACTGTCTTATCACTAAAAACCTTTGTTTACAGTAGCACTGTCCCTCCCTACGGTGGTATACGACGTACATGTACTCCCAATTTTGCCCCAGGCATTATTAAAAACAAATGACCCAACCCCTCGTAATTCGTTAAACAGAGATTTACTGTATAAATTACAGTAGGCCTACATAATATATAAAAACAATTTAATTATAAACATTATTTTTTACTACATATATATTTATCTTCATATTTCGTTGCCGAAGGATTTCTAAATCGAGTTTTAGCGACTTTTTATCTTAATATGCGTAGTTTTGATAGTACCAAAAAAGGTTTAATGAGATTAAATTTCCTCGAGCAAGATTTAATAAAACTACTTTCAAAAACAAGAAAGAGCTTAAATGAGTTTTTTTTTTTTTAAATGGCCTCGGTATAATTCTAAAACGTTACGGCAAAGGGTAGAAGTCGTACAGTAATTTTTCCTTTTATGTAATTTGGGTACCGTAGTCACAAAATAGATTTAGTCACTGTTACAAACTATGAGTATGATCTTGTATAAAATAAGATTTAAATAAAATGAGATCTTCCGGTGGCGGCAACAAAATGTGAAGGCAACTTGAGCCAGTTTAACAAACACTGCCTCATCTGTTAAAGAGGGAAAAAATCTAATGTAAATAAATCCCGTTTGTTAAAATAACAAGTTTCTAATGAAGAGAGTAAAATACAAGAGAATAACGAGGTTAGTAAGATTTCATGCACCTTACTCTTGCACAGGTAGGTGCACAGTGGTGAGTGGGAGAAAGAGAGGAGGAGTGAGTAATTTAAAGAGAACGAATAATAATAAAAAAAAAAAAAAAACAAGTTGCGAGCTGAAAGCTGCCTGAGGCGAAGCCGGCTATTTGAACCTGACCAGGTCAATTGGTCGACTGTCCTACATACAAAATGCCGGCCGAGACAACCTTACAAATATTTCCTAACTGTCCTTTTAAATCTTAATGTGACGGAGCCGAATTCCAGAGACCTTATTCGTCAGGTTAAAAAAATGCAATTCTCAATTCTAAACCTCACGATAGACAACAGTAACTGTTCCGGTCGCCAGTGTCAAGCTTTGATCACCTGTTTTAAGCTAG
Organism: Polydesmus complanatus; assembly: GCA_034692225.1. NCBI lineage: Eukaryota > Metazoa > Arthropoda > Diplopoda > Polydesmida > Polydesmidae > Polydesmus > Polydesmus complanatus. The sequence goes on from JAQGAZ010003532.1 coordinate 5,214, forward strand.
AAAAATGTAGCTGAATTTTAGCTTGCCGCGCTGATATCTCGTCCAGAGATCCTGGAATAAATTAAATCCTAGTTTAAACTATTAAAGCAAATATTTGTTCGTCAATTTTAAACAGCCTTGATAAATGAACAGTTTTAAGTTTTAATCGCCAATTGTAATAATTATTGTGGCCATTTGCAAACCTTTAATACGTACTTTCAATAGGTCATTCAAATCGACAAATATTTTTTTTTTAAAAAAAAAAAGTTCATTGTTAATCAGTAATGAGTAGGGAAAACGTCCTTGAGTCATTATTCGCATTTCACAGACACCGAATTCGTAATTAAACGACTTTAAATGACTCAACGAAATCTCAGAAGTAAGAAAAAAAAATAATTCTTAAGTTTTTGTGTGTTAAAAAAACTCAAACTTTTATCACGTTTGTGAGTTTATTCTAAGTAAGCTTAATACTGTACGGTAGTTAATAAAATTAAACAACCTGTTAGACTCGGACTAACATTAATTGGATAGAAAAATTGCTTCGCCTTCAAATCGTCGAGTATGTTGCGCGTTCGGAGATGGTACTACAACCGGTTTCTGCAAACATTTTCGTCGACGTAGCTCAACTCCAAGTGCGTTTACATCATAATATGTGAATAGCCTATACCTGTTTTTAACCAAAAAGGGGAACTAACCACGAAAAGAGGATTTTCCAACGGGGAATCTCTACAATTATTATTACCATCGCACCCCAAAACTTCACTAGAAAAATTCTTTATCACAGTTCCAAAAAATAAAGATTAAAATAATAATAATTAATATCTTTCTCAATAATATTATTGATTTTTTTTTTCTTTAAAAAAAAATACAATTCCCCAAATTTTACCAAGGTCAAATCAATTACAAGTTATCGTCCGAAGTTCTATTGAAAGATGCGAGAAGGAAAAAAAAAAATCATACAATCATCACGAGGTGGTTACATGATACATCGTTTCTAGAAATTTATAATTGTTCAAATACAATTATTATTAATAAACAATTTCGAACAACAAAAAAAAGAAAATGTTGGCAAGATTCGCGCCATGGTTCGATCGGAGTAGATAAAACTCTTTCCACAAGTTCCATGCGATTAAATTACGTTAAGAATTAGGAAAGACGTTTTTCTAGAAACAGTTTTCTTAACCTAAAAACATAAGAAAATGTGCTAAAAGGTTTATATTTTTTCTTTACCTGTAAAGTGCGGCTGAGAGCGTTTGTGAAGGGGGTTTGGTGAGTGATTTCTGTCCGTGAGTGGCACCTCGATCCTTCGGTGGTTGATGTCACATGGAAAGCGCCCGACAACTAAACGCCTGTGCACACTGCTAAAAGCGCTTTCATTTTTTCACTAAACACTAGCACGATTAATTCACGTTCACCAATTATTATTATTCGAACCAACGTCAATTCGTAAACAGATATTCGATGATCTTTACTATCCACACACGTACCTTCCAACGTTCAAATCGGAAAATCAGATCTCGTTAGCGCACTCGCTGCTTCAAAAGTACATGAGGGGAGGGGCTTAAAATCCCTTCGTTTTTTTACCCCCGTGATTTGTTATGTTGTCTAACAGCGACATCTACCGATAGAATATTAAAATACCATACGAATAACTACGCGCTAAATTTAATACCGTACAATAATCTTGTACAGTACATGTACAATAAAATTATACGGAGTATTAAATAAAAAAAAAACCGCAAATATTTTTAGTACCGGTGCAGTAGGCTATACTGTACTGTAATTTAAACAAAAATTTTATATCAAATAAAATTAAAAACGGAACTTTATTTTACAATTTTTTATTAAAACAAACCCGAGTTACAATGCTCAGCATCAAATTATGCCACAGAACCAAATTTGAAACAGACTCAAAGCTAATTCTTTGCTCAAATTTTGGTTCAAATCAAAATATTAAATTAAATTATTAACGTGTATGGCAGTGTTGTCATGCTTTAAAAACTGGTAATAAAGCATCAATTAAAACAAAATAAACGTTAACAGTTATCCGCATTACAACCACACCAGAAAGTCCTTAATAAAGAGTACAAACAAACGCAAGAGCCACTTAATATGGCAACGATATATCCACTATGAAAAGTATGACCAGATTTGCGTCGAACACCTCTTGGCGAAACAGGAGTTGGTGGAAAAACACCAGGAACTGCACTATCGGTATAAATGATTCCCCAAGTAAAACCACCAAACGACACTCCCAAAAACATCGACCACAGCACCCGTTCAATATAAGAAACTGTACAATAAATAACGAGCATTTAAAAAAACATAAAACATAATTTTCAATAATTACTTAAAAATACTGTGCTTACTTAAAACCTTATTTGCTGTTGGGTGATCTTCGGTTTCTGAATCATTTTTTATTGTCCATTCGACACCACCTTCAAAAAATGTAAATATAAGCAGTCGGGCATTATGCAATTAAATCAAAATCAATTACCAAATAGCCAATAGTTAATATAAATGAAAATAAACGCAATTCCAATTCCAATGACTCCTGCTAATATTGCCTTACGTTGAAACTTGGTCACAACATTCAAACTTTGCGGTTGTTGTAATGGAATACCACACGTGGGGGTCGTAAGCAAACAGTTATCATCGTCTTCTTCTTCACCAGTTACTGAATTAAAACGAAATTCTCTTCCAAATGTTCTAGCCATTATAAAATTCGCCAATGCAATGGATTATTAATTTGTAATCGTTATTTATTATAAAAGTATTAAAATTATTTCAAGATCCATTACAATATTGTTGCTAAGTTCAAAGTTAGTTTCAAGCACGAAAAACACAAATTTTATAAAAGCCATCTAGCGACAAGTTCATAAACAAAATATTTAACCGCCAAATTTAAAAATTTCCGACATACTGTACCGGTATTTACTTCCAGCTTGCTTCCAGTAACAAGCGAGTTCAAGCTATTTTTTAAATAAAGTTCTTGTTCGAGACGGAGAAGAAATTTCTACCATTGAGACCTCAACCATTGATCTTTCGTTTCCCATACAGCTTTCATCTAAACGCTAAAACAAATATATTCATGAGAGAATTAGTTCAGGATAATAAGGGCAATGTGTAGTTTCTATGTGTTTTGCAGTAAATGCAACTTAGTTTTACACTCATTTTATCTCATTATTTTATCGTTTCACCCGTTAACTTGAATATTTAATTTAAACTAAAAATTATTTTTAAGTAATTTTTGTCTCCAGTTTAATAATTATAATTATACTACCGGTATTGAAAAAAATTTATATTCGTAAACAGAAAAAAAACGTAAAAACTAAACTCTAGAGCACAGGAAAAATGTTACCTCCGGCAAATTAAGAATAACTGGGTTTGAATTGACTTCCTTTAAGTGACGAAACTTTTTCTGGCTAGTGACATCCTTAGCCCATTGTAACTTCTTACGTACACCTGCGTGTTTCGTTATTAAAAATACATGTAAAATAGGCAATTATAAACAAAACGCTAATGCTAACCGGTGTGCTTCATAACTACTGGACGAGGTGTTGCTATAGGAATTTTACAATTTTTACGCGTGATAATTTTAGTTAATAGCTCCAATTCATTTCTCACCTGTTAAAAATAAAAATTTATTGAACATAATAATTGTTAATTGTTATTAAAAATGGCCTCACCGGAACCGCAGCCAAAGCAGTAGGTCCTCTATAATTCGCAACTGGAATCATATTATTTGATGGTCCTTCATCCTGTATATCACAATCAAAATACTGTACAGTAATAACTTTTCGAACCGAATTTGATGTTAAACGAACTTACACTTTTGGCAGTTAAATGTTCATAATTACTTAGCCTTTCTTTTCTGATATAGTTTTTAATCGCCTGTTTTAAAGATTTATCCTCGATTTTATTGAAATCATCGATAGTGAGGCCAAATCGTTCAGCAATCGAATCATCCGACACTAAACTCGTTTTCGAACCGACTGATTTCTCCAATTTGGAATGAGTTTTAAAAGCATCGGCAACAGTTTTAGTTGAAGGCCCACGCCGCAAATTATAATTACTATTTAACTGTGCAACCTTTCGTTGCTTATTTCCTTCAGGTCGAATATTAACAATTAGTGGTGGAGGTGGCGCTTCGTTGATATACTACGGTAAAACAAATTACAAAAATTTAATATCAATAGTGAAATCATTAAACAAATAGAAAAATAGTTACAGTAATCCTTTAGAAGAGTACCTGGGAAATAGGGCTGACAATATGCTCGAAGCGTTTTGCATTTCGAGGGGAAGATTTAGACCCTTTGAATGTTGGACTAGGTGAATTTTTAAATGGCGGAGGAGTGTACTTGGGAAGTTTTGAAACGCTATTTACAGGCTTCTTTACACTTAATGGCATTTTAAACAGCGGTGACGATGGTTCACTCACTTTCGCACTTTCAATCACAGCTACAATAAAAATATAATCACAATAAAACAAAACACTAAAATAAAATTAAATCTTGAGTACTTACAAAGATTCACAAAAAATGAAGTTTGGCAACTCTGCGTTGCTTTTTCAGGTTCTTCTCTTAAAGGAACTTTAAACACTAGAGAAGATGGAGACATCAATTTCGAATCTTCTTTCGCAGCTATTAAAAAAACAAAATACTGTATTGAAAAAACTTGTAAATAATCCTTTATAATTATTATCATTCTTACATGGATTCACAATAAATGAAGTTTGGCAACTTTGTGACTCTAAATTTTCTTTATTTTCCTGCACCAGTTGATTATCACTATTCATTTGTCTTACATTCACGCTCGAAACTGTAGAAAATGATTCATTCACGTTCTCATCTTCTACTACGGCTATATAAAATGAAGTATTTATTAACTCTGTCATGCAACGCAAATTTTAAATTAAAAAAAAGTAGAAAATCAAATAGTTTATTTAGATCATGTACATTGTACTTACAAGAATTGGGGAGAAGTGAAGTTTCACAAGTTATCGCACCTCTCTCATTTTCAAACTCGCAAATTTCTTCACAATCCTTTGCTGAAAAGTCTTCATCGTCATTAGGCACTTGACTAACTATCACATCACAGTCTCCAAACAACTCTAAAGTTTTTTGATCAAGATCCATAGCTCCCAGAAAAACAAGATTTGACGAATGGGAGTCAAGATCCAAACAAGATTCGAACTGGGACGACAAACTACTCATTTTATTCTCGATATCATCGTAATCTTGACTCTCTCTATTTTGCATACAAGAATAATAAGTGGTTTCTGCGTAACTAGATTCGATAACTTCTTCCTTCGCTACATCATCGTTCTCGATATTTAATTCCTCGTCCTTTGCTTCTAGAATGTCATCTTCGTTTTTGGCTTCTAGACCGATATCTTCGTTTTTGGCTTCTAGACCGACATCTTCGTCTTTTGCTTCTAAAGAATCTAGACTGTCATCGTCGTCTTTTTCTCCTATATTGTCATCTTCGTCTATTTCTCCAGTATTGTCATCTTCGTCTTTTTCTTCTATATTGTCATCTTCGTCAGATGACTCATTGTTAATTTGTTTTCGAAATAATAATAAACTTTCTCTAAATTTTACTAAATGAATTTCGGTTTTCCTAGAACGAATATCTTTCATCTTCAATTCTTCCCGCAACGTCACAGGACCGAAAAAAATATCGTCGTCTTCTTCATCATATAGTTCTTTGTCCAACTTTTTCTTTACATCACTAAGGTCCATCTAACAAAGAAATATTTAATAATTAATAAAATTTAGCCTAATCACAAATCTAAATGACCCGAACAAAGCGACTCTCCACTACATCAACTGACACTTTATTTTAAGGCTATACATAAAAATCAAAACTTACAGTAACAAGTTATCTCCAAACTGCTAAAACAAATGCGTACACAATGTAATAATTAATAAGAAAATAAATGTTTCGCAGAATTAATACAGCAGCTATGTGTCGATCGAGAAAATAATAATTCCGGAATAACGACAACCACATTCAAAATCTTATACAAAATGACGTCATTTATCAAAATCTAACACCAGAGTTCGGTAACGCAAATATGCTATTTCTTTACGCTACTGCTAGATGGCGCCATGAAGGCTTCTCAAAGTCAAAAGGTCTGTTCGTCAGCCGTAATGAATTAAAATAATTTTAATGTAAATGACGTCACCAATTCCACTCATTTATTCAAT
>JAQGAZ010003533.1:0-11398 GCA_034692225.1 Polydesmus complanatus
AAATAAAATTATAAACATTAACTTAGAATAGGTGTGTTTTAAAAATCGATGTTAATCTTAATTCCATAATTAGACGTTGAGTGCGCAGTGGAGAAGAGGTGTTGGAGACTGAAAGACACTCTGTACACCGTCATTGAGACTTATTTAACATGGGCCGGGGCTAAGGTCAAATGCGAAGAAAAGGGCATGACCTTAGCCATGCCCAAGGACCAGGAGAGCAATCAATTCCTCAGGGACCAATTGGAACCCATTTACACCGAATGGCCTTTATATTTCTTGTGGATAGGGCTAAAGCTTGAAGAGGGAGGGAGTGGGTGGGTGTGGCTGGACGGAAGTGGCTTAGGCGAGTACACCGGAGGAAATGAACACATGAAAAGTACAACTAGTTCATTGTTTGGTGTATTGTATTTAACTGGTGGGAGATGGATGTGGAGCTATGCTACTGTTACTTGGCAATTGTATCCCCTGTGTGAGACTCGGCTCATTTCTCACTAATTGACTTTTCCATTTAATTATAATTAAAAATTATTGTTAATGAATATCAAATTTATTTTCTATTCCAATGTTTATACTCATTCAATTTTTATATTAAAATAACATTAATAATATTATTATTATTGTCAATCGTTTTTTAATTTTTTAATTAAGTAATAAGAGCCAACGTTAAGGAGTAGTTATCAACTTGTGTCACGCGACCCCCCCCCCCCCAAAAAAAAAAGATTGTATGTGGTGTGGCCTTTAGCAGCGCCATTATGCTATTTATTATTGATGCGTGAACATGGCAGGTATTCACTTATAAATTTAAATACTGTAGGCCTACATAATATATGTTAGATTTTTTTTTTTAATACCCGTAAATTAATTTTAAGTTAATAATTTTAAAGAACATCAATGTTAAAAAAAAAAAAAAAGATACTATCTTAATAATATAAAAAGTTAGACCTCGGCTGAAGCTTTATACACTAGTCAACTTAATCTCTCTCGTCACGGGTAAATCGTGGAAAAGATAGTAAAAGGTGGCTTAGTGTGGATTCGCTTTATTACACTAATTACAGATAGTAGTGAGATGATATGGAAAGATAGTTTTGGGAGATGTTGGTGCGCACCCAATTTATATGTGCCTGTCGAATGACAGGCTTCCACCAAGTTAAACAATGACAATTTAAAAAAAAAATATTTTTTTGGTACGTTCACCCCTTTCCAATACCAGATCCTGCATCACGTGACGCGAGCCATAGCTTGACAAACAATCGCCTCCTTCAATTGGAATTGAATATGTTTTTTTTTTAATTGATTTTCTTATCTCTCAACTTATAACTCTCTTCATAAGTGCGTGGGAGGGTTAAGGGGAGGAAGAGAGGTTAGCGAAGAGACAGTATTATAATTATTATTTCATTGGTGTAATGTGAGATGCAGAGTGAGTGTCTCTCTCTCTCTGCACTTTGCTGTGTGTTTGTGCCCTTTGACCTCCGCTAAAAGCTTTTTAATTTACATTTTCTTAGAGATAATTAAATCGAAAATCATAAAAACAAATAATATTTTATGCATCCAAAGTCACTTCCGGTACAAAGCGCAGGCGCATGATGATAAACAGATGGAAATCAATTCATCAACTTCCTCAGCAACAACATCTCTCTCTTCTTTCTGCTCTGAGATTGGACGCAGAGTGAGGTCAAGAGGTGAATGTGAGTGGTATAAAGAGAGCGCTTACTCATTCGACTACATTCATCTCAACCGACAACACTCTCCACTCTTTCTTCTTCTTCTGCAGCCATGTTAAGAAGGTAAAACTAAATTCACTCACTTTGAATCCCCTTAAGTAAGATCCAAGTTTTAATTTTAAAATCTTCTCTTCCTAAATTTCTGTTTCGCGATTATTTCAAGTGAAATAATTCTTTTTTAAAAGTCATAAAAGTACGTTGTTATTTTTCAGTGGTAAAATTCAGTTTCTCTTCATTTTCAGCTTAATTTTAGCCTTAAATTTCACCTCTTCTTCTTCTGCTGAAGGTGGAAAAGTAATAGAAAAAAAAAAATCATTATTTAAAAATTAATTTTGATTTTTATTTTTTTAAAAAAATTAGGTAAAGCGAGCGACTCAAATGGAGTTCAACGCGTGAGTTATATTTAACAAAAATATTTAAAAATTTTAATTAAAATTAATTACAATGTTTTAATTTTTTTAATTTTTTAAGTTTTGTGATGAAATTCAATGAGAAATTTGATTATTTGAACGAGCGAGTGGACAAAATAGAACAGTCAGCAGGAAACAATGACGTAAATTAAATTAACACTATGTGCATAAAATTAATTAATTAAAAAAATTACACTTTCATTTCTTAGGCATTTGATGCAGCAGTGCACGAAATTATCGCCAATATCACGCGCGCAATTAGCCACTCAAACGACGAAATGGCCAAGAAAATGGAACTAAATCAGAACAAAATTGAAGAAAAACAGAACAAAATTGAGGAGAAATTGAATGGAATGAAGTCCATTTTATTTGATTTGATAAACGCGAGTGACACTCAGAGTGAGAGAGAGAGCGATGGAGGAGTGTGGGGTGGAGTGACGTCACTCTTCCTCTCCACCTGCCAGGCCAAACTAACCACGTGGGCAGCCAATCAAACCGAAAACCAACTTAAAACTAAAATAGAAAGATTAGAACTGTGCGATTCCAGTGAACCTAAAGCGTAAGTTTCATTCGAACTAATTTGCATTTAATTAATTAACTTCTTAATTATCTTTCAAGTCTGAACGTGTGCCACCCCAATCCCTGTCTATACGGAGGAAAATGCCAACCCACTTCCAGCGGAAGTCAGTACGTATGCTTTGATTGTCCACGAAGAACGAGCGGAATTCACTGCCAAAGTAAACTTAAGAGTAGACATTGCCTTAGTATAAGTGCTACTTAAGCTTTTGGTTTTTTTAGACGTAGAGTGCGCAGTGGAGAAGAAGTGTTGGCGACTGAAAGACACCCTGTACACCGTCATTGAGACTAGGTTAACATGGGAGGAGGCTAAGGTCAAATGCGAGAGTATGAACATGACCTTAGCCATGCCCAAGGACCAGGAGAGGACTCGATTCCTCAAGGACCGATTGAAACCCATTTACACCAAATACCCTCACAATTGGTTTTTCTTGTGGCTGGGGCTGAAGCGTGATGAAGGGGCCAGTGGGTGGGTGTGGGTGGATGGAAGTAGCTTAGGAGAGTACACTGGAGAAAACAAAGTCGTGAAAGGTCATACTGGTTCATTGGGCAGTCTATTGGATTTGAACGATGGAAGTCAGATGTGGAGTTATTCTTATGCTACTGGCCTATGGTATCCTCTGTGTGAGTATCAGCTCATTTCTCACTAATTGACTTTTCCATTTAATAATAATTAATAATTGTTAATGAATATCAAATTTACTCTCTATTCCGATGCTTATACTTATTGTATTTTTATATTAAAATAACTTTTTTAAAACAGTAAAAAAAAAAATAAAGAAAAAAAAAATTCGAAATTTTGTTTTCTTCATTAGTAATAATAATTATATAAGAAGAGATTAATTAATTATTCATGAAAAAAGATTTTATATTATTGCGTTTTTCTCATTAAATAAATTGAAAAATTAAAAACTTTTTTTTTTTATGAATGTTTTTTTTTTATGTTTTGTTTTTCAAATGTTTTTGTTGGTTTGTTTTTTGATTTTTTCTAAATAAAATTTGTGTACTTTTAAATGTCTGTGTTTTTTAAAAAAAAAATTTCTAGAGAGCGAAATTTCTACCAGAATATTAAATAAATATAAACCAAAAGCAGACTATTCTCTCCCACTCACTCCATCGCTATTGAGGACAGCAACATTTCTACCTTTCATTAGCTTTTTTTTAATACTGGGGGGGGTTGACCTTAATACAACGTTATCATTAATTTCAATAGAGATTAAAATCTCTCCCTTAATCTTCACTTAATCTCTCTTTGCAAACAATGGGAAAGAAAGAGAGAGAGAGAGCATAGATTGTACTCCTCACTCTCTCATTCAGTTTCATCACCCTCAACTGACAACACTCTCTCTTCTTCAACCATGTTATTCAGGTAATTGCATACACTTAATTTTCACCTATTTTTAAGCAGTCGTCATCGAATTATTTCACCTTTAATTTAAATTTAATTAAAAAAAAAATATCCAAAATTAAACAATTACCGGTAGTTGTATTTTTTTTTTTTATAATGTTTATTAATTAACGCTGCCCCTTAATAACGCTACGTAATAAAAGTTAAACGAGCTGCGGCGCAAGGTCTCCGCGCAATGCGGCGCAGTATACCTACGCGTAACTCAATACCATTATTAAGGGGTAGCGAGCAGCGGAACACGTGTTAAGCTCTCTATCTAAGTCCGCCCCTGAGCTTCTCGACGATTGAATCAAAACTTTAGGAGAGGTTGGCAACCCGAGTCACGCGACCCACTCAAGCTTCCTATACAAAGCGAGATATTTGTTTTTGTGGAAATGGAGAAAGGCAAGTTTACATAAGAGAAGCAGTTAATTCGAAGATCACTTAAGAGAGGTCAGAGGTCACTTAAACATAGAAGTAAACACACGTGATAGAAGAGTGTTCGTTTCGTCTAGAGTACATTTCCATCCGATAGCAGATGTTATCATAGAGCGTAGGCGGAGGAGAAATCAAAGAGTGAACTTCAACTGAAATTGAATCTGTTTTTCAAAGCATTTTCTTATCTCTCAACTTAATACTCTCTTAATAAATGGATGGGAAGGGTTAAAGGGAGTGAGGGAGGGACGTCATCCTCTATCCCCAAATGGAAATGTGCTCTAGATGAAACGATCACTCTTCTATCACGTGTCCACTTCCCTATAAGTGACCTCTCTTTTAAGTGCTGCTGCAACTGATCCTCACCAACATTCAACGTCCTTCTTCATTTCAATGAAAATAAAGTTTGATTGTGGAGCAAAGGGTCAGGGGTCAAAAGAGATTGTGAGCAAGAGAGAGAGAGCACTCTCATTCGACTACGTTCATTTCTAGAGACAACACTCTCCACTCTTCTACTTAGCTTCTAGCCATGTTGCTCAGGTAAGCGAAACTCACTTTGCACCTTTTTAAATTATTTTTTTTTATTAAATTTTCGATAAAATCAAACAATAATAAGTAATTAAAAAACATTTTTATTAATATTTATTAACTTTTCTTTAATAATTATTATTATTAAATTTTTGATTCTTTTTTCATGCAATGAAAATCTCATCTCTTTAACAGTAATTAAAATCAAGTCACATCATAAACCAAACGAAATTGTTCCCTTTTTCGCGACTAATTCACGCGAAAATATTTTTTTCGCTTAACATTTTTAACTTTTTTTTTTTTATTTATTTATTATTATTATTATTATTATTTTTTTGGTTATTACTATTATTTTTTTCAGTGGTAAAATTGAGTTTTTCTTTGGTTTCTTCTTCATTTTCGCCTTAAGTTTCGCCTCATCTAATTCCGCTGAGGATGGAAAAGTAAAAGAAAAAAAAATCATCATTTAAAAAATTAATTGAAATTTTTACTCCAAAAAAATTCAAGTTTTTTTTTATATTTATTTATTTATTTTTTTTTTTAAATTAGGTAAAGCGAGCGACTCAAAAGGAGTTCAACACGTGAGTTCATTAAAACAAAATTACTAATAATTTAATAAAGTTAATTTCTAAAAAAAAAATTTTTTTAAGTTTTGTGATGAAATTCAATGAGAAATTAGATTTTTTAAACGACCGAGTGGACCAAATGGAATAATCTACAGAAAACAATGACGTAAATTAATAGAATTTAATCAACACATCTGCATAAAATTAATTAAAACACCAACTTTTTTTTTCTTAGCTATTTGGTGCAGTGCACGAAATTCTCACAAATATCACCCGCGCAATTAGCGACTCAAACAAACAGTTAATGAGTTCCAACAATGAAATTGCTAAGAAAATTGAAACGTTAGAAAACAAACAGAACAAAATGGAGGAACTTTTGTTTCGTTTGTTGAATGCGAGTGAGAAGAGTGATGGAGAAGGAGGAGGAGTGTGGGATGGAGTGACGTCACTCTTCCTCTCCACCTGCCAGGACAAACTAACCACTTGGGCTAATCAAACTGGAAGCCAACTAAAAGATAAATTAGAACGAATCGAACTGTGCGATTCCACTGAACCGAAAGCGTAAGTTCCATTTCTATTTAAAATCGAATTGAAATTAATTAACTATTAAAAAGTGTGAACATCTGTGACCCCAATCCCTGTCTATATGGAGGAAGATGTCGACCTACTTCAACCGGAAGAGACTATGAATGCGTTTGTCCACAAAGAACGAGTGGAGGTCGTTGCGAATGTAAACCGCTGTATACATTGATTTAGTATAAGTGTGAATTAAACTTATTATTTGAATATTTAGACGTTGAGTGCGCGGTGGAGAAGAGGTGTTGGCGACTGAATAACACCCTGTACGCAGTCATCGAGACTAAATTGTCATGGGCTGAGGCTAAGGTCAAGTGCGAAGAGGAGGGCATGACCTTAGCCATGCCAAAGAACGAGGAGAGAACCCAATTCCTCTGGAACCGATTGAAACCCATTTACAGCGAACAACAGTGGTTGTGGCTGGGGCTGAAGCGTGAGGCGAGTGGGTGGGTGTGGTTAGACGGAAGTGGTTTAGGAGAGTACACCGGAGGAAGGGCAGACTTAAAAAGTAGAACTGGTTCATGGTTCGGTGTATTGTGGTTAAGCGGTGGTGAGAGTGTGATGTGGTGGTACGGTAGTGCTAATCAGCCATTCTATTCCCTGTGTGAACTTTACCTTATTTCTCACTAATCGACTTTTTCTTATAATTAATAATAATAATAATAATTATTGTTAATAAATTAATTAATTTTAATTTCTACTCAAATGTTTATTACTCACATTATAGTTGTAAGCCTATATTAAAATAATAACAAAAGTTAATTAATGGTTTCCGGTTATAAAAATTAATATTTGTTGTGAAAATAAATAAATTAATGACAATCAATAAGCACTTTGTACTTTGTGTGAGAAAACGTCCGATGCAATTGAGAGAGAAACAGATAGGTGGGGGGGGGGGGGGAGAGAGTTTTAATTGATCTTAATTGAAATTCAACCTTTGACCTCTCCTCCGCCTATGCTCCCTTACGACATCTGATATAGCATGAAAATGCACTTGGATGAAATGAACACTTCTATCACGTGTCCACTTGTTCTCTTAAGTGGCCTCTGACCTCTTCTCTTAAGTGCTGCTGATAATGATCATTATACAACGTCTTCCCACAATCAAAATCTCTCTCATTCGACCCCGACAACACTGCTCAACACTCCTTCAGTCATGTTATTCAGGTAAAATTCACACTTTCAACTATTTCTATTTCGATCAATCATTAATAATCAATCAATAACAAAAAAAAAATTGTAAAAAAAAAAAAATAAATAAAATAATTATTACCGGGTATTTTAAAAAAAAACGATTTACTTTACTAGCAAAGCCTCGAAAATTCCGTTATATATTTCGCGATTGTTTCACGTGAAATTAATAATTTTCGCTTAAAACTTCAAATCAAAAAATAAATAAATTATTTTTACGGTAATTAAAATTTAATTAATTTTTTTTAGGGGTAAAATTCAACTATTTTCATTCCTCATTTTCGCTTCCTTCATCTTAAATTTCGCCATTTCCTCTTCGGATGAAAAAGTAATAAATAAATAAAAATTAATTAAAAAGTTTTTTATTGATTTTGATTTTAATTTTAATTTTTTTTTGTTAAAAAATAAATAAATATTAAGATGAAGCCAGTGTGGCTAAAGGATTTCAATAAGTAAGAGTCAGTGACTTTTTTTCATTAAAAAAAAATAATTATTTTTTATATTAATTTTATAAAAATCGAAGAAAAGTTCGATGACGTAGATCAAAAGCTGGAACAATTGAAATCATCCGCAGGAAACAACGTAGGCTACATATTAATATTATTATTAAAGCTATAAAATTAATATAACCAAAAAATTAATAATTACGTGAATCTTGAACCCACACGGTGCACCGCAGAGAACAGGTGTTGGCGGCTGAATGACACTCTGTACACCCTTATTGAGACCTATTTCAATTGGACCGAGGCAAAGGTCAAGTGCGAGCAGGAAGGCCTAACCTTGGCCATGCCGAAAGATGAGGAGAGGACGCGTTTCCTGGTTAAGCAATTGAACCCCTTCGCCGGCCGTGCCCTTACTTTGTTGATCTGGCTGAAGCGCGATGAGGGTGGGAGTGACTGGTTTTAGGTGGACGGAAGTCCCTTGGGTAACCACATTAAGGGATTGAAAGGCATAAAGAATGTAACTCTCCCATACTACGGTCGATTGCATTTAGTCAGTAGAGGGAAGTACGTGTGGATTTGGGGTTATGCCACTCACCGATTTTACGCCCTGTGTGAAATTCAATGGATTTCTCACTAATCAATATTATATTAGAAAAAATTAATAATAATTATAATAAAAACTATAAATATCAATTACTTATTATTACAATACGCTTATCTCTTGCCTTTTATTAGCAAGTTGAAGATACGCTTTAGTAATAATTATTATTATTCTTATTATAAATAGTTATTCAGGTGAGAGGGTGTAATTAATTAGCCCCCCCTGCTTCCTTTCTGTGACGTACAGTGTAACTATTACAACCCCCCTAACGGTATCCCCCTATTGTATGTTTAAAATAACTCATAGGAGAAATAAAATATCAGTTAATATTTAGGAAAAATAATTGTGACGTCAATCAATAATTGATAATTAATAGTCAAATTTTTACTATAATATTAATTATTGACCGATAATAATAATTATTAATTATCTATTGAATTTTTAAGTTTTTTCTAATTTTTATTTCAGCTAACATTTTCTCTCTCCTACATTCGGGTAATAATGACGTCAGCAGTGATGTCAGTTCAAATAACACAATGTGTGTGTTTACATTGCTATTTCCATCCCTCTCTCTCTCTCTCTCTCTTGGACAAGTTCAAACAATTACCCACAAGAATAAGAATGTAGACTCTCTGATTACCATCGAATTTAAATACTTTTTTGAGACGGGTGATTCAATTGAATCAATTGAAGGAGAAAATGGGGAAGATGAAGGTGGTGACGGGGAAAACGAAGACGGTGGCGGGGAAGACAAAGGCGGTGACCGGGAAAACGAAGGCGGTGAAATGGAAAATGAAGAAGAAAAGAGTGACCAAGCCGAATGTAAACCTACAAGGTGTAACAAAAAACCCCTTTTAAATAAAAGAAAAAAAGGCCAAATAATTAAATGGGGTTTTTGTATGCAAACAAATAAAATAAACATGGGATTTACTCAACCTGATGGGTTTTATAATAAAAAAAAAATAAAAGATGAATCAAACTTATCTTAATTTCCAATGGTCTTATCACTTTCATCCAATCCAAAGTATTTAATTTATTTGTTCAAATAACACAAACACACAGTTTTGAATAAAAGTATTTACTGGTATTTGGATTTTTTAATATCTGTATTTGGATTTTAAAATTATAAATTTTCAAAAATTTATTGAAAGTTTATAATTTTAAAATCCAAAGACAAAACAAATGATGATCAAAACAAACACAAAATAAAACACAAGTTAAAAGAATAAAAGTTGAATCTCAAGTGAAGTGAAAAGTGGGAGTTTGCTGTGGACTGCGTTGGCCACTCCTACTCCAGATGTTTGGTTTCCTCTCAACTTGTTGAGACAAGATAGTTTTCAAATTCAGAATAGAAAGTAATAATAAAAAAAAGTGTGTAGACTAATAAGCTAAAGAGTAAAGAGCAAATAAAATATGATGAGTTGTCACGAAGGGAAGAGCTCATTAAAAAGCTACGTGAACGTAAGAATGAAAGAAAGGTTAACATCGTTCGTTTGCCAAAAAGTAAACGTGAATTAAAAATATATCGGAAAAATAACCCTGTATTTGAACCAAAAATGGATTAGAACTGATGGATTGTTGGTATATTTAACGTTCGTTTTTTAATTCTTTTAAATTATATAGTACTTAAAATTTTTTGTGTAATGAGAATTATTAATTCGATTACGATTACTCCGGCTGAAGGTGTTTAATTTAAATAAATTACTAACTACAAGCTGGCATTTTAAAATTGAAGTTGGCAAAAGCAATGGATCAACAAGTGAAAACCGAACGTAAGCGTAAGTTTCTGTGAAATATTAAGCACATTCTGGTAGTGTGCTATGGGAAACAGGTGGAGCAGACAGTATGGGAGTATCATGTGCAACCGTACACAGAAGGCCTACTCGCTGATCTAGAATGTTTAGATAAAGCCGCCCCAGCCTACGAAAAGAGAAGAGAAGAAGTGGTTGCAAATGAGCCAATGTGTTCCGACGATCTACAGCTCAGATCGCCCGTCGCACTTCAAAAGGAGGAGAGGAACAATGGTAACCAACCTGACAAACTTTCTTCATCTTCTCACGATTCCATGGGATCTTCATCGCATTTGTCACACAACACCCAGACGGACGACAAGGCTCGTCTCGCTGCACCAGAGAAGGATGAGTAACCCAGCAAGCTCCTCTTTTCCCTAACCATTTCGTTGCCCGTTAACATGCTTCAAAGGGGGTGTGGGAAATTTGTATGACCACGCCGGTCACGTGTATTTGTTTTCAATATAACATAGGTATTTTATTTTGTTTATATTCTGTTGAATGGCCTAACCGGGAATGAAGCTCATTTTCACATTTAGTTAAAACTGAACTAGAGTTGAGCGCGTACATTTATTTCGAATCCAGCGTTTGCTTTGAATGAGGACCCAACCTGTTTGAACTTGTTAAGAAAGAGGTTGTATTTTGTATGTTGACTTTTAACAATTGAAATTTTTATAGGCATTTTGATTGTCTCTGGAGACAAACATTTTCATAGGTGTCTCTCGTGTTCTTATTAGACATTTCTAATTATTATTAATACGTCTCTTTTATATAAAAAAAATGTGTGACCTAAAGGTTGAATTTCTATGCCTCTTAAAAACACAAACGGAAATTATGTCATTGTATAAAAAAAACAATAATTAGGTTTAGTTATTTACGGTTCAATTTATCACAAGCGTTATGTTGTTTATAATTAAACGCTGATTATTTTTTATGTCGTTTTGATGGTTTCTACGGTCACTTTGTAATAGAGAGTGTCATTGTAGAGAAAACTCTCGATCTCAGCACCACTTACTTATTTGGAATTGTCATTACTTTTGCTGATGTTTTTATGGGGTTCACCTGATTCAACATTAGGATATATTTAATAAATGTAATAAATTCATTTTATCAATTCACAGATATTATAATAATATTAAAATTTTATTTTCTATTTTATAAATATTTAGTGTGG
>JAQGAZ010003534.1:0-11396 GCA_034692225.1 Polydesmus complanatus
TTTTAAGTTTTTATCTTGGCTAGTTTTTTTTTAATTGCAATTCTTTATCGTTCAGGATCTTCTCGGACACCCGGTACGTCGATACGCCGCGCAACTATAGCTGTCCTTCTTCATTTTCAGAGCCAAAATTTTCACGCAAAAACAAAAATCTCCTCCGTCCAAGAATCCTCCTATCCAATTGGTCATGTCCGGGAAGAAAACGCAATAGGGCCAAACTAAAAGACAAGGGAAGAGAAATATGGCGGACTCGCGAAACACTCGCTGCTGTTCCTTCGCGTTCATTAAGGCGAGGAGGCAGTTAAAAACGATTTCGGCGAAAGACTGCAAATGAATTCCGGTCCAACAACGCAAAAAGTCGAACTTCCAGATCACTATATCCGCGGCACGCCCCAAAATCGTTTCTCGGTCTTCGCGGGGTAACTTGGCAAAGAAGAATTTTGAAGCTACGGAATTTCCGTAGTATGTGGACTGATTAAAAGCGTATGGAAGGAGGTCTGCACTTTTGGTATCTATTTTCGAGGATTTGTCTCGGATGTAATACGTCAAAAACTCCACCAATTCTTCCTGCTTGTCCAAACCATTTCCGCAATAATTACTTAACAGCGTTCTTCGCTGCTTTCGGGACATTTCTTTCCATAACTGGTGAATTTCTTCTTCTAAACAGTTGACGCAAGCTAATTTGTACCGTTGAGTGAGACCCAAACTGGAATCTCGCTGATCGATAGTCCCCGCCGACGTTCAACACTGTTCTAGGGGGTGAAATTTCACCAGACCGTAATTGACGTGATGGTATTTGTACCATTCGTAGATTTGAACGCCGATGGGTTTGATAAAAGTCCAAAGTTGTTCCTTTAACGTGGGCGGCAATGGAAGATGGTCCACGTTTTCTCGCATCTTCTGTTTAGAATTTTTATTTTTTGGAATTTTTTACTACTGGTAATTTCCACAATTATAATATTTTATTCGAATATTAAATAATTTTATACGAATAATAATTTTTTTTTATTAAAGTTATTGGCGATTTATGAGTAGCTTTTAAAATTTAAATTTATTATATTTAAAACTAGAATTTAAAGCGCTCATTAGTTGATGCGTAAATATACTACCATGAATTATTATTATTGTTTGATGCGCAGTTGATAAAAAGTCCATTCCAATTGATTTCTCACGCATTTTTAGTCATAATTTATTATTAATCAATACGTATTCGATTACAAGTACCAGTACTAATAATCGATCTTCCTCTATTAATTTTTTTGTTTTGCATTTATTTCAATATGCCAATTATATAGTTATTTAGAATTAGAAGAAATTCTCTTATCGTCTCATTATCATCTTGGGTCTGGTCTGCTTCCGCATTTAATAAACGTTGTCTCAGTGTATTGACCGCTTCTCTAGATGCGCCGCCTTCCACGTTGAAAAACAGCATCAATTTCCTCAATTTGATATCTCTTTTAATCATTTCTAGAGGTAGCTGCGCGTAATAGTACAGCACTTGGTCTGTCTCGGAAACAGTCGCGTCTTTCAACAGCATTCGACTAATTTCTTCTTCTCCCGCGTAGAACAAACGAGTTAGCACGTTCTAAGCGTTCAGATTCCGATACCCAGAGTTGAAAAAGAATCTCTTTAAGTTATACGGACTAGATTGCCAAAAGTCTCAAAAAACGCCTTTGAAGAAGTAATTTTCGCCGTCGTAAGTAATCTTATTGACGAGGACCGGGGATAAAAAATAAGTTAAAATCCTCTCCCTCAATAAATTCCCACATCCGATTAATCGTGTGGAAAAACAAGTGTTGGTTGGGCCAGACCAAGAGCCACGAGAGCAGGTCTAGAGAATTTGTTTTTAGCGAAATGGGCAACGGAAGAGTTTGCACTTTTTCTAATACCGCAGTTTCCCATTCCAGCTTAATTGCATGTCCTTTGGAAACAAAACAAGACCAAGAAATATCGTCTCCAGTCCACAATTCAGTGACTATCTTCACCTGAGTCATATGCATCAGAGTTGGCATTAAAACGATATCCATATAATAATTACGATTAAATATAGTTCAACTCGCAATAATTTTGATTTTGAAAATTCTATTAGAACTTGAAATAACTTTTATTTAAATATTTGTGGTCAGTATACAACTTTCAAAATGATCCGCGTGACTTTTCCACGTCTTTTACGATCCGCAGTTCATAAGTTTTAGCATAGCTTTGAAGGAGAAACTTCTAATTTCGCGGAAACTTTGCTAGGTGAATAAACTTAGATGTAAAAGGAACAACTGAAATAATGTGTTTTTAAAGGAATATTTTTTTCTCTTTGAAATAATTGACTTTTCTGGTTTTTTTTTTTTTTTTGGTTGAGGTCATTCACCCGCTTTAAGGCTCGTTTCAAAAGAGGACCTAAATAATTTCCTCGCCGGCCCAATGCTGACAAATCTGCTCCTCACAAAACTCTTTCCATTGGAATCCATTTTGTGCAGTATTTTCTTTACATTCCTCGACGGTTTTCTCGGATGATGAGCATTCCATCCAAAAATACTGAATGAATTTGACCAAAGTCCATTCCTCGTTACTCTTTAAACCGTCGAAAAAACGCTGCTCCGCGCTGCTGGAGCTACATAATTTATTCCTTTCAGCAGCATTCGCAACGTCGGAGATGATGATGCCGAACATTATCTGATCCGCATCCTTCTCCAAACACTCGTAGATATTAAACCACAGGAACCGCACGTGATCGATGATGTAATTTCTACACTCATCCGGTCTCGACTCACAAAACTTAAGGAAAATGTGTCGATAAAAACAATTTTGACGGGCGTAGTTGACTGTTAAGGATTCCAAGGAGCAGAAGGCGAAAGTCTCGTTTGATAATTAATTCCCACATTCGCTTCAAAACGTTCGCGAACAAACTTTGATAGGGCCAAACTAACAGACTTAGGAGTAGGCACATTGGGCAGGTTTTCATAAAGGAAATACTGTACACGTATAGCTACTTGCATCTGTGAAAGACCATCATTCTATAAGAAGTGACTGAAATTGCGGGGGGTCTGAGGAAGTCAAATTTCTTTCTAAAATTAGCGATGTTTTTTTGTGTTTGAGGTTATTCACCTGATTAAGGGCCTCTTTTTAAAAGATGACGTGTAAGCTGTCTTTGTAGGACCCTTTGAGGTCAAAAGTAGGACCTAAATCATTGACCCTCTCTGCTCTCGAATGCACTACACATTTTGTACTTTACTTTTTGAAATACCATTTTCTTCTGATAACAGTTTTTTTTTTTTTTAAATCCCAATTTGATTAAATTATTACCTAAACAAAAATGTTTACATTTTGCAGTAACGAGCTATAGTAAATAAACCGTCGTTTATAAGAAGCAATTAAAAAGTTTAACTTGATTTAAAATTTTTTTAAATATTATTTTGATTCGTCATCGAATCGATATAAGAAAGTGTCCATAAAATATTTGTTTAATATTCGGGGAACACATTTTTACGGCCGAGTAGGCCTAACTATGGTTTGAAGGCCCGTGGCCACCAAACGATCATCGAGTAATAACAATTGTTCTACTGGAATGTCCACCTTCAACGCCTGCATTTGTTCCACGAAGCGATATCTGCGAGCTAATTTATAACGCGCGCTTAGCTCCAAACTTCCGTCCTTCATTAACACTACGAGGCTTTTCTTCCAATCGATCGTTCATAGAGATGACCAACGCAGTTCTTTCGGATTTCTCCCCACGATATTGTAACATAAGTGAAGATGTTGAAACCATTGGGCAATCTGGAAACCGATCGGTCTTAGAAAAAATTTCATTTCTTTTTCCAACTGTTTGGGTAGTGGAAGAGTTTGCATTCTTTCTATCACTTTGTCTTCTAATTCACGCGTAAATTTACGCAATGGTAAGCCATATTTTGGCCTAAAAAAATTGTACTGGACGCATACTTCGACAACTATCTTCGTCATAGCCATGTGCTTGAGAGTAAGTACGACGCGCAAATCCATCGTTTTCTTTTTTTTATTTAATAGTTAACTTATTTTCTCTCGATGATCCGTATTTCACGAGTTTCATTAAAGGTTTTAAGCACAGCTTTCGATGAGAACCATTTTAGCTGCGCCCAAATTCGCGTTGAATTTTTCAGATGGAAATGAAACGACGTGTTTTGAAAAACGTTGAAATCAGGTGAATAACCCGCACCCAAAAAAATTGCTAAAATGTTCAACTAGAAAAAGTCAATTTTCAGATTGGAATTATTTGTTCAATTATTGATGCCCTGAGTAATCTCCTTTAAGGACCATGCACCGTTGTTAACCTCGCTGGCTGCTACCTGTGTTTTTGTATAGTTAAATGTAGCGAAATGATTGGTAGAAGGTACGGCGGCCAACGTATTGTTTAAACTCGAATGTAAAAACATTGTTGTTTAAGAACAATTTGATTGCTATTTAATTAGAGAAAGTTTGAACTAATGGAGAAATAAACCAATTTTTAACGAGCATGTAAAAGATCAACACATAATTATTTCATTGACTTTAGATTTAAATTGAACTTTGAGAATTTATTATTTTTTTTTTCTTAATGGGAAAGCGTTAAAAAAAATCAATTAAAATGTTTAGTTTTTTTTTTCTGTTTTTAAAATAATTGATTTTCGCGATTCTAAATAAGGACAATTCGAGCGGCTGGGGGTGCTAGTCTTTTAAGCAAAAGATGCGTCCGTAACATAGGATAGGAGGTAAAAGAGTTTTAACGAACCTTCTTTTGTTTTGACCTTCATAAACTATAAACTTCGTAGAGCACTGGGGGTCATTCACCTCTCATGATCTGAACTATTCTCTGGTCGCCATTTTTAAATTGGATTGGAGTGATTAGTGTTAAAATTTAACATTTTGATTGCTAAAAGTTTATTGAAATTCATAATCCATACTCGAAAAGCTCCCCCTTAATATGTCCCGTTGGTTAACATTAATGTAAAGAAAAGGAGGCTGCCCCGCATAGCTGCATTCAAAAAATTCTTGAAAGAGAAAATTTACGTTTTAATATTATAATTATTCAGCATGTCATTAATTGCACGTTATTAGTACGCACTAAATAGAACGACATTTTAAGATGCGCAACCGGATATGCGCGCAGAGTATTACGTTGCAATTACAGGCAGAAAGAGCGGAAAAAATTAACGTTTATTACTATTCGAAATGGTTGGTTTCGATTCTAAACAAAACTTTTTGATCCACCATCGCATATCCAATGTACTAAACGGATGATTGATGACGTATTCTTTACATTTGTCAGGGCTGAGAGACCAAAACTCGCAAAAAATGTCTTCGTAAGAGCAATCTCGGCGTCGACCATTACTTTTCTTAAGGATTTGGCTCAACAGATAGCTAAAATCTTCTTCCTCGATAAATTTCCACATTCGGTCGGCGGTTTCTAGGAACTGATTTTGACGATATAGGGCCAAACTAAAAGGTACTTCAGCACTAAGGTGGGGCATTTTTTCCACACTTCCATTTCTTGATGCTCGTTCATCTGAGAGCGCAAAAATAGCACAATTTCGGCGCAAAAATATTTGCGATGAGCGTGACGTCGTCGTTGAAGGGAGTGTACTTTAGAAACGTTCGTTCCGGCTGCGAAAAAATCCTGTCTTTTTCTGCTGAATTTAATTTTCGAAAAAAGAATTTGGTGGCTGCGGGATTACACTTTGATAGGGCGCATTGAAAAGCGTAATGATTGGGGCTTATATCTCTCTCTGTTTCTCTCACAAATTTAGTCTTTAGTTTGGCCAATTTACCATTTACCTAAAAAGTCCAAAACAGAATTAAGCTTTCGGCGTCAGATTCCATAAAAGTGCGGCGAAAATCCTGCATTTGCCTCCACAAATCTCTAATCTCGTCCGGTATAGTGTACCAAAATGTGGTTGATTTTTTTTTACCGCGTTGCTTTCAGTGAGAAATTTCCAATTTTATGACAAAAATACCTTTAAGAAAACAATTTAAATTTTTTTTAAGGTAATTTTTTTTATTTTATGAAACAATACTTTCCCGAATTTCAAAGTTTACTCACCTCATAATTGCTTTTTTGGGGGATTTTCTTTTAAATAAAAGGTGATCTGCAGTGCATGTACGTACAAGTTTCTTGGGAATAAAAGATTTAATTGGTTCTTTAAACTTGGTCCCTTGGAACCTCAAGTTGGTTGAACATTTTAGAGAGGGGTTTTACTGAGCAAATGAAAATATAAAAAAACAAAATATTGAAAAATGTTTTTATCTAATGAAAAAGATTTATTACTGAAGTTGTAACAGTTTCAACAGGTTTCTATTAAAAGCATGAACTTCTTAAGGAAACAATTGAAACGTTTCAGACATTTAGCACTCTTTTTTTTTTTTTTACATTTAATAATGGAAACCTCTCTATAAAAGAAATGCTAATTCAACTTTTTGTTGATAATTTAAGTATATTTTAATCATACATAAGTAAACAAATGAGGGTATAGTTTACACCTGAAAAGAAATTGAAGGAAAATATAAACATTTTGCTTATCAATAATAAAAAAAAGTAAACAACAATTGAGTTTAATTTTTGTTAAGTTTTATTTATTTTTAAATAATAAAATACAGTTTTTTTTTTTGGTTAAAATAAATGCGCATTTTGAAAAGCTAAATTTTTTTTTATTCTTCTCTTTTATTTTCGTGCATCTGGATTAAAGTCATCCAGAGACTGTACGAATTCTATCGTTTCTTTCTCGTTCAAGTCATGAGCTTTTCTTTAAACCCATCGATGGTCCCCTTCGACACTCCGCATCCTTCGATGAAAAGGCGTTGGTAGGGCCAAACTAGTTTTAAAAAAACTCTTTAACAAACAATGATCATTAAACTTGTATTACGTATGAGTTTACCTTGAGTTCTTTCAAAGGACATTAATTTTATGAAACATCTTCGTAATACGTGGATTAATAAGAAAATCGAAATTTAAATTGAGGGATAAATCAAATAATTATAATATCAATTGTTATTATCGCTTAATTACAATTTAAAATTGGTGCCTTTTTTACACAAGTTTACACTAAATTTAATATACAAGTTACAAATTTATTATTACAAGTAAAATCAAAATATAATTACAATTATAAAAACAAATCTTACATTTTTACATTATTTATTCTTTTCAACTTTTACTTCTTCTTTTCTCCTCATCCATCAGCTCCATGAAACAGCTGCTGGCGTACTCGCACAACTCCGGGAAGCACGGGTACAGGCTTCCTCTCGCCATCACACTATTGCGTTTGAGCACAGTCTCCCCTCCACCGCTGCTGCTTGAGGCTTCTCCTGCGGTCGCCTCCTCCATGACACTTTCTTCCGCCGCCTCCTCTTCTTTCACGCTCTCCTCTTGTTCCTGCTGCTGCCGCGCTGCCAACAGCTTGCGGAGCATCCTGCGCCGAGCGTTAATGAACCACTGGTTCACCTATGGAAAAACAAAATACATTTTTTTAATTAAAAGTAATCAATATTAATTATTCTTAATGATGGTTATTTTTACCTGGTCCATAGTGAGGTTGCACACCTCGGCCATCCTTTCCTTTTCCGCTCTGGTGGGCTTTGGATTGTCCATGTTCTTCTTCAGCCACCCCGCTAATACGGCTATAGTCGAGGCGGGGAAATTCTTGCGAGTCCTCTTTGGGGCAGGTGAGGAAGCTTCCTGTTCATCCTCTTCCTCCTCTCTCTCGCGTTTCAAATCTGTAAAAACTGTAAAGAATTAATTATTAAATTTAGATACATTTGAAAATGAAAGGTACATACTGTAGTATAAATGTTATGCATAATATTTGGAATCGATGATAATTATTGAGCGCACATATTTTAAATGCCGTAAAAACCGATTATAGTGCGATACAAGGGACTGCTAAAAAAATTCGCACTATACAGAGTGTTTCCAAAGGTCATGCTCAAAGTGAAGGGGCAGGTAGAAGAGTAAAAAAGTAAGCAGCTTTCAATCAGAAAAAAAAATGGCATTTAAGGCTTATTTACAGGAGTTGCGAACATTTTGATGCAGGTCATGCTGCCCTTAGATAATCGCATTGATTTAAGCGTAAATCCACTGCGCCGCATGGCAGAAAAACATTGCGGTACAGCTTGCTATCAGTGAATCTATCGCGTTATTCAGGGGCAGCATGACCCATCAAATGGTCGCCACTCCGTGATTGAAAGTTGTTTATTTTTTTCTTTTTTACCCGCCCCTTCAGTTTGAACATAACCTTTGGAAACGCCCTGTATACGGGTTTTACTGTATTGGGTGGTATCTAATAATGTCGATAGATTTAGCCTACAGTAAAAGATCGCGGTGATCGTAATAAATAAAATCCCCGTATAATTCAATAAAATTCCTGAAAATGAAAAAAAGTAGGACCAGTGTTTTGTTTTAGTAGCGGCAAACACGAGGAATGTGATAATTAAAAGCATCGATAGTATCGCGTGTAAAATCGATAATATTCGTGGAATCGAATTTTTTTATGTTAATAGAGGCTATACTATTGTTAATTTAGTGTTTCCACGTGTTTGCTGATATCAAACGAAGCGATAACATTAAAAAAAATCCCTATCTAATATTAAAAAAATCCCTAAATGTATTTCTACTTAATTTATTTGATCATGCTGCGGGTTTAATGCCACATGGTTTTGGCGCAAAGCTGAGCTTAACCCCGCCCTTATGCGTTGTACTTGTAGGCCTACTACAATTATTGTAATAAATAATGCAATTAACTTACTGTTTCTTGTGTTCATTTTCTGAATTTTCCAATAGAAATTCCAATGAGGACTAGCAAACACACACACTGTACAAAGTTCTCCTTCGCTGCTCAAACGTACACTGCAAATGCACCTACTGACTGTATGCAGAATGAGGGGACCAAACTACGGGGTCTCGTTCACTGACGAAACGGGTAACCTCATTCCTAAGCCCTTTCTCATCATTAGTCATTGCAGTCAGGAGCCAATCAGCACCTTTCAACTCCCTTTTGTGTTAAGCCAGTAGGTTTAGGTCTCCTCATGAGCTTGCCTAAACGTCTTCACCAAGTTTAGCAGAGAGAAAATTTGCCTTTGTTTAGTAAATTTGGGTGCTTTAGGTTGCAAAACAATGATTTAGTTTTTAGTAAAGTTAATGGAAATAATGGTGAAATCTAAAAATCGATTACCTTTACTAAACCTTAAAATCCATCACTAAACAATAAATAAACTCTTAAGATTTGAAATCTATAGCCTACTATGTCTTCCCCGCTGTCGATTGGATAAGAAATAAATTAATTAAAGCAAAACAGTATTTGATCTTCAAAAAGGGTAATTAATATTTACAAAATAAATTATGCCGCCTGCTATACAACATTGAAGGGCAATTTTAAGTTTTTTAGGGCTTTTTTGTTTTTGATTAAAATTGTCTATTTTTTAATTTTAGTAATAAAATAAATAATGCGTAGGCCTACAACTAGCGGTACAACCAATTTTATTAAATAAAGTTTATTATTCAGTTTAATCAATTTCAATAATAATAGTAAATTAAATTAAATAATAAAATAAAAAAATATGAAGGGATAAAATTTGAAATGAGATGTTTTATTAAGAATGAAAAGGTAAATTAATTACAATCGCAAATACAGGACACAAACTTGTTGACCTTATAGATAGAGGTCAATGTCGTTTAAAAAAATGTCTGCTTGTCTATAGCGTTGAGGATGCCGACTGGGCGTGGTCAAGGCTTATTAAGAGGTGTCCGGGGCCTGCAGGTGGGAGAGGGTGGGGATATGTCACGATTGCACTTCCGACTCATTGATACATGACACAAACGGCAGATGAAAAAAAAAGCGCGTTTAGCAAGTGACAAATGACCGAACACACGATGAGATACGCGCCAAATAGACAACGCTACTGGCCAAAAGAATTCAAAATGGCCGCTGAAAAATGACTGGGCACAAAAACCAAGGGTGCAAAGATAGCACTGTACTTGCTAACAAAACAAAAACATTCAAAAATCGTTTAGAAAATATAAACAAAAACAAATCATATACAGTAATTATTATAAAGACAAAATTTGAATGCAAAACTAAGTTTGTAGATAAAATTTTACTAAACTATATTTAGACACTAAAAATCGAGAATGAAGCTTGTATGTATAATGTTACCAGTACAAACATAAATAAAAAATAAAATAAAAAAAAAAAAAAAGCCATGCATTTTTAATGTTAAGTAGCATTTAAAATCACAGGATTCGAAGGCAAAAATAAAGCATACAAATATATGAAAGTTTCGAGGCGAAAATGAAATTGAGCGCAGAATTTAATTGTAAAAACAGTAAGTGAAGCACACAATTTAAAATTAAAGCTCAAACTTTTGAAAGCAATATCTAAATTATGCAAATTAACTCCGCGTACATAACCATAAAAAAAATTTAAACAATTTCTCAAACCCTGAAAATCATTTGTCATTATCTCTATATTCTTTTGGCTTTCTAAAGTAATGTGGGTCGACTAAAATTTAGTAAAATTGTTTTGAACTCGATAGGTCAGTGTGCCCTTTGCTTGTTTTTATTATTATTATTATTTATATTTTGTGTTTTTTTTTTTTATATTTTGTGTTATAATTAGGATTAATTTTGATTTGTTTTTCGCAAAAGAATTAGCAAAATTAAGTTTTTGGTTAACTCTGTCGACAGAATAATGTATTTCACTTAACTAAACATAATTAATAATTATGATATTTTTATTTTTGTAGATGTTTCATTGTTTTAACGACGTCATGAATATTATTTAAACCGTATAGAATGAGGTGGAAATGAGAGCGAAGCATTTAGATGACGTATTAATAGCACCTAACAACAGATCGGTATTATTATAAGCGATAATAATAATTACGTATTATAACAATAAATGCGAGGATAAATCGTTCTGTAAGTTTTGCCAGAGAAACGCCGTAACTAAGGATCTGTCACGCTCGTTGGCTACTTCACATCTTTTTATATCATTAAATATAGAACTGGGTTTGTAAATAATTGAGAGACGAATAGTGAATGGTAAGAGTAGGAATGCGTTTTTCATAATATTAATATGCGCCGTAACTTTAAGGGCGGAATACTCAGGCAACCCTTAACATAAGAATCCCTTAAGCAGTTGTCTAATACAGCGACCCACAAGGGCCATGTAAAATCATTTTTGAACTTGGCGCGAAACTTTATGGTTAGGTTAAGCGAAAATTAGCCATAGATTAGGATTATATTATTGATTTATGGTTTGGTTAGGCCAAAATTACCCATACAATGACAACTGCTGTTACGGATGTCTGGACTAGGTTAATTAATTAAGCATATTCTATAGCGTTGTGAGTTGTGGTCTTCGTTGGAATATGCGTTAGGTCGTATTTATATACCGCAATATGTC
>JAQGAZ010003535.1:0-11395 GCA_034692225.1 Polydesmus complanatus
AACTTACGTTAATTAAACGCAGAAAGAACTTTAAGAGTATTGCTAATTAATTAAATCATTTACAGGCTAACTTACTAGTTTAAATTTATGTTAATTAGAAGAGAATTTATTTCTAATTAATTAATAAATTTTATTTGGAAAAGAAATGAGATTTAAAAGAAATAAATTGAATTTTTAGAGAAAAAGCTGAAAGTGAGAAATGCGTGAAAATAGCACAGAGCCTCGTCTGCAACACTTTCATTGTGTGCAGGTATTGTCTGCGTTCCTCTTGGTACACGCTCTTCTCTCATCTGAGCATCTTCTCCATCCACGCAGTTGCTGGAGGAGAAACGGTGCTTCTCGGATGTAAAAGTGATGTGGTTGAAGGGGAAGGCCTTAATGAGGTGAGTGTTGGCAGGGGTGAACAGAGGGGCAGTTCCTCTCTGGTGAAGGTGGACTATTAAACCAGGTGCACCCGATGATTCATTTAGAATAGGTATCGGAAGTTGATTCCAGCTCAAAATCATTTTCAGCTCTGAAAACAAAACTTACATTCAAGAAAGCCCCTAATTTAAGCAAAAACTGAAACTGCGTGTGTGTATCAAATATGAACAGCCACCAGTCAAAATAATTATGATAAATTAATAATAGCAAATTAAGATTTTGATATCAAAAGATAGTAAAACATTGAAAATTTTCATCTATACCATCTATAATAATTGATCCATTGTTCTCCTCGTTAGCGAGT
Source organism: Polydesmus complanatus (assembly GCA_034692225.1). Lineage (NCBI taxonomy): Eukaryota > Metazoa > Arthropoda > Diplopoda > Polydesmida > Polydesmidae > Polydesmus > Polydesmus complanatus. The sequence continues at coordinate 728 of JAQGAZ010003535.1, forward strand.
GAACCATGGTTAAATGTAGAGCAATTCTCATTTTGGTAGTTATTGAGCTGAACAAATTGTTTCCTAAAGTGGAAAATTTCTTTTAAAATTTTATTTTATGTAAAAAAAAAATTTAGTTTCAGTGTTTAATAACTCTGAGCAATTGTAAGTTAGTCCGTTGTAGCTCCACGTCCATTTCTTGATGTAGTCCTCCATCTTGATACCATACTTTTCTCTCTATTTGCGACTTCCAGTTTGAAATTTGGGGAGAATTTTACCGTAATAATTATTCGCCTATATCAATAAAAGATAGTTATTTTTTTAGGCTGGGGAACGTGGAAGCATATTGTGTTTTAGTTCTATTCTAAATGTATATTGTTTTTTCTGGCTCTACTAACAACAGAAAAATCACAATAAATCATTTTAAAGCTACTGTAGTAATCTAACTATTTAGAATGTTTTAATTTGTATAGTGTAATGGGTTGTTCGGCCCAGAGGTGTTAACCATCGGGGAGATCCCCACATAGGCTAAGGGCACCATACAGTATTGAATTCAGACCCAGGCTGAATGGAGCAATCGATGCGAGTCACAATGCATTAGCGATCTCACTGGTAGCTTTGCGTAGATCTTTTGATCTACCCGTCAGCTTGCCAGAGGCAAACATATGCTGGAGTACGAGTCATTGGCGGTCTCCAAGCGGAACCCTGGCCACGAGAATTTCGTCCAGAGCGGGAATATTCTCTCCAGGAGAAGTAAGCAGAATCACGGCAAAGGTTTTTGAGTTTTAAACTGACAGTTGAACCGGCTGGTTCACTCCTCAAAGTCAGATTGATTTTATTTGACAAATTCAAGTGTTTATATACAGTTTTCGAAATTAAACTTTAACCTTAATTAGTTACAAATGTATTGAACAATTCGCGATCTCTAATTAGGCATTCGTTTTCTTTCTGTCTAAAATCAGCGGTCATTTTTTCATTTTGAGGAAAATTACGTATTCATTTTTCCTGATCGGGGAAAATTGATTTATTCAATTTCCACTATCGCGGAAATTTGTTGGAATCGGTTTCGTCAATGCATGCGAATCCACAATTGGACCGCTTACTTATTTACATTATCTTAATTTAACTAAGGCTAATTTACATAAGCATGGCTTACCGTGTACATTTTGCTACATCCCCCCTCAAGCTGGGTTTACCAGTGATAAATAATAAAGAGAATTGAGGGTGAGACGCATGTTTCTTCTTGCTTGGGTCCTTGGCATCTTCGTCGGTGTCCTGATGGAGCACGGTTTCGGCTCAAGTTCCAACAAGGTTCTCAAGATTGAGAGTTCATTCGGGTCCTTTACCTTGATTGTTGAACTGAGGATGTGACAGTTCCGGTTGTTATAGAGCATCCCGAAGTTAGTAAATGTTTAAAAACAAAGTATAAAATCTTTAAAAGCTTCCTCTTCTTTGTTAGCTCACTTGTATGGGAAGAAATAAGGAAGTGTTAAAAACATTTTTTAGTAGAAGTCTGCTCTGATTGAGGTGTCAGAGTCTTTGTTGCTGAACAGAACTTACGTATCTGTCAGTCTGTTTTCTCTCCCGTCTAGGCAGAGCTATTTGTGGAGAATCTGCTTTTGTGGAATGATAATATGGTGTAAAGGTCTGGTTAAGACCGAGGATTTTACAGATGTCTCCAACTAAGTTAGAAGCGAACTGGACACCATTTTCTATCAGTAGAGTTTTCGGAAAACCATACCGAAAAAAGATCCTCTCCACTAGTTGCTGTTGTATCTTTAAGGAAATGACCGAACGCAGTGGGATAAGCTCCATGAATCGAGTCGATACATCTTGAACTGAGAGAATATGTGTGTATCCTCTCGAGCTCGGCAATGGACTAACAAGATCCAGCACAAGTGTCTCCCACCAGTCTGGAGTGAAAGTAGGAGTCATCTTTCCGGCAGGTTTTGTGTTGTGAAGCCTGTCAAAAATATAAGGCTAGCAAGTTGCCACGAACTCGGTGATATCGGCCTTCATGGTTGACCAATAAAAGTTCTTCTGAGCCTTATGGATTGTGTTGGCTATGCCTCTATGACCGGCTGTAGGTGCTGAGTGTAGAAGGTATAATACATCTTTCTTTAGGGAGGTTGGTACCACGAAGACAAAATTGTCCTCCACTGAATTGTGGTGCGGAGATCGATGGAGAACTCCGTTGATCATGACAAACCCATCATCCAAAGCGGCGATGGGATCTCCCCCCTCAAGCTGTCCTATAATAATACTTAGATCATCGTCCAGCAATTGCTGTAGACGGAGATCACGAGCCGATATAGTTGGTAGCTGTGCGACCAATGGTAAATCTGGAGTCATAGCTGTGTTGGCTCTTCTAGAGAGGGCATCGGCAACTACATTAAGCTTGCCCAGCTGATATACAACTCTATATTTGTATTGCTGTAGCCGTAAAGCCCAGTTGGCAAGTCGGGCATTTGGGGCAGTTTTCTTCAATACCCATCGTAACGGTGAGTGGTCGGTGACAACAGTAAACTTGTTGTTTTCCAGGTAATAATACCAGCGCTCAATGGCTCATACCACAGCGAGGCATTCCCGTTCCACTGCTGAGTAACGTTGTTCAGTCTCAGAAAGAGACCTACTGGCGTACTCGATAACCCATTTGAGTTCCCCTTCCTGTTGAAGCAGGACTGCGCCGATAGCGAACTTGGAGGTGTTGATATGTACAATGAAAGGTTGACCGTAGTCTGCGGCTTTCAATACCGGAGCTCTTGATAGCGACACCTTTAATTGCTGGAACGCATCTTGGCACTTCTCGTCGAAGTTCCATTTGGTTTTCTTACTCATCAGTCTATTGAGAGGATGAGCGATTTGTGCGAAGGATGGCACGTGCTTAGGGTACCAGTTAGCAGGTCCCAAAAAAGATTGCAACTGTTTAACCGTTTTAGGTTCAGGGAAACTCATGATTGCATCAACCTTATTGTGTTGTGGTTGGATTCCCTCCTGTGATATCACATGACCCAAAAAATTTACCACTCTGGGCAGGAAGTTGCACTTCTTCCTTTTCAACCCCAAGCCAGCTTCCTTGTAGATCTTAAAACACGTTTCCGAGTGCATGAGATGGTCTTCAAACTTCTCAGAAAAGATTAATATATCGTCGAGATATGGAAGACATATTCTTCCAATATGAAGTTTGAAGATACTATCCATCATACGATGGAAAGTTGCTGAAGCGTTCTTAAGTCCAAATGGCATCTGGGTCCACATAAATACACTGAAAGGTGTCTTGAAAGCGGTCAGGTATTAATGCTCTTTCTTGACAGGAATCTGCCAAAAGCCATTCTCGAGATCGAGAAGTGAGTAGTATTGGTGCTTAGCTCCGAGAGATACCAGGTTGTCGATCCGTGGCATAGGGTAGTCTTTGTCCTTTGAATTCTCATTCATGGGCCGATAGTCGCCACACATGCGCCAGCTCAAGTCAGGTTTGCAGACCAGAACCGGTATGACGGCTTTATCAGTTTTTGCGTGACCGATATAACCTTTGTGCAGGAGGTCATTGACGATCTCTTGCAGGATCTTGGTTTTGCCAGGAGACATTTGTGGTAACTTACGATAGTACCCTTAGTTGCCTACAATGTCAAAAGTATGCATTGCCTTATGAGTAGGTTTGTCAGGCATCTTAAAAAGGCATTCGTATTTCTGAAGTAAGTCATTGAATTTTCCACGTTCCTCAAGTGTGAGGTTCACTCCTTCGTTATCACGAATTTTGACCGATACAGTACCACTTACAATAATTTTGCAGTCCAAAGAATCTGGATCTGGTGGCTTTGGGTCCTTCTGCTTCCGAGGCAGGTCTTTGCCTACACGGTTTTGGGTTTATGACTCATCATCCGAGTTGCGATCGCTTGTGTCATCTCCAGATTGACTATCTGTAGATGAGCGATGCTCGATTGGCTGGTCTTATTTAAGTAGTGCGGTTTCCGTGAGGTCTTCTGGTGGCAAGTTATCTGGAATTCCGGCAGACGAAACTCTACTACCAAGAAACAAATGTTCAGTGGTAGGGTTGTCAGCGAAATACCATATTCACTTTCGCAACCTTAAAATGATGTCATGAGAGTCGAGAAAGTTGCAGCCCAGAATCATTTTAGCGTCTAAGTCCGGGAATATCAGAAATTGCTGATCAATCACTCGCCTTCCGATGTTGATCGGAAGGGTGATCATGTATCTCCAGCCGTTAATCGTGTTGCCATCTGCCAAGGTGATTTCTTCATCGTCCGTTACTTCGGTCAATGGTTTCTGAAACTTTATACAAGTAGCATAAAGATTGGCTGTGCCAATGCTGCAGAATGCTCCGGAGTCGAGTAATGCGATGTGCGAACATCCAAGAATGTTGCATCTCACCAGTGGGACAGTATGCGATGGTACCGGGAGATTTTGGTGCGAGTTGTCCGTTAATTCAGACGATCCTTCCTTAACAGTAGATGCGATCGCAGATTGATTCGATGTGATTGGCTCTCCTCCTTCAATACATGAGATCAAAGGTTCTGCCAAAGGTTGTCCGCTGCAATCGGGTGCCAACTGCAACGGGTCCTGCGTTTTGAACGAACTGGAGGTCGCTGTTTCTATAGAGTGTGATGGACCATAATCGTTCGTCTCATCAGTGGCATCCGCAAATGATTGTAACATGTTGCAGGGATTCATCAGAGAAGCGATCTTAAAAACAGCTGCATGAATGATGTAGCCATTGTAAGACGTTCATCTGGCGATCTACCTTGACTGATGTCAAAAGGGATCTTAAAAAATGTTGTTTGCGAGTCGCTCTATCTAAATGATAGTTCAATGCAATCGCGATTGCGATCCTCTTTGTGGATCTCTGTGCGATCTCCTTGAGCTCAGAAGTCTTGGAGATGCGCAGATCGCAAAGTGTCAAAATAACAGCTTATACGACTGCTTGTTGCAATCGTAGATTGTGCGATCATTATAAGATCAACTTGTGCGATCGTATGAGATTGGCTTTGTGGTTGTGATTGTAGAAAATCGATTTAATAACTACTATGATATGTTTTAAGCAGCGAGTCATAAAGACTCGTGCGTACAATCATTTTTGTTATATGATCGTAAGAGATCGTCTTTTGCGATAGTAAATTGAAGAAGTTGATCATTGCGATCGCAAAACCAAGTCAATCTCTTACGAAGTCAGTCAAAATGGCGTATTATTAAGGATAGCGTTAATTGAAGACTTTTCAATTAGTTGATCTACTAAATAGAAGACTCCGACAGCTTATTAAGAGATAGCTTTGGTGAAATCTACGAGGCGTATCCATAAAGTAACTTTAATGGTGCTGGCTCGGGGTTTATGAATATATTTTACATAAGTTGTCAACACTGACTTTTAGTGGGGGTTCTCCTGATCACAAAGACCCCTAGGGGACCTCAGTAGCACGAAAACTCGCCCTGTACTGTCCATTCGTGTGAATGATGGCGAGAAAAAATCCCGCCGCTCACCGCAATAAGCACCAGCCCGCCTATGGAATTTTCGACCAGGCACTTTTGGACTTTTTTGGTTGGGTCATTTTGAACCGCTCCGCGCACCTCCCCTGACTTGGGGCCTGAAGAATTTTATCTTTTCACCTCCATAAAAGCTCAAATAATTAAAAAAAAAAATTTTATAACAACCAATGAGGTGAAACAAGAGGTCCTGCAGTGGTGAATAAAGGCGGCGGAAAAGTTCTTTGAAGAGGGCATCAAAAACCCTTTAAAACGGCTTAAAACCTGCCTAAAACGGAAACCCAAATACATGAAAAAATAGCTGACATATTTATCTACAAAATCCTATAATTTTATTTTAAATAAAATTTTTCAAAAATATAAATAAAAATCGATTAAAGTTACTTTATGGATAAGCCTCGTAGTTTAGGTAGATTTGGATAGTGCAAATGACTTTGAATGCAAACTAATCCAATTGATAGCTTTGGCTCGATCTTGTGATCGCTACTTTAGCTTGCCAAAGTGGAGAGTATTTATGCGATTCTTATAGTGAATGCAATCAGCTGTGTTAGATGACCCTTTGAGAAAAGATGTCCTCTTGACGGCTGCTTGATCGTCCTAAATCAGCCGAGTCCCATATAGGGCGCCAACTGTAATGGGTTGTTTGGCCCAGAGGTGTTGACCATTGGGGAGATCCCCACGTAGGCTAAGGGCACCGCACAGTATTGAATTCAGACCCAGGCTGAATGGAGCAATTGATGCAAGTCTCAACGCAATAGCGATTGCACTGTTAGCTTTGCGTAGATCTTTCGATCTACCCGTCAGTTTGCCAGAGGCAAATGTATGCTATAGTATGAGTCGTTGGCGGTCTCCGAGCGGAGAGTCGGCTTGTAGCTTTAGCGGCGGACCCAATACAAAACCCTGGCCATGAGAATTTCGTCCAGAGTGGGAATATTCTCTCCGGGAGAAGTAAGCGGAATCACGGCAAAGGTTTTTGAGTTTTAAACTGGCAGTTGAACCGGCTGGTTCACTCCTCAAAGTCAGACTGATTTTATTTGACAAATTCAAGTGTTTATATACAGTTTTCGAAATTAAACTTTAACCTTAATTAGTTACAAATGTATTGAACAATTCGCGATCTCTAATTAGGCATTCGTTTTCTTTCCGTCTAAAATCAGAGGTCATTTTTCCTGATCGCGGAAAATTGATTTATTCAATTTCCACGATCGCGGAAATTGGTTGGAATCGGTTTCGCCAATGCCTGCGAGTCCGCGATTGGACCGCTTACTTATTTACATTATCTTAATTTAATTAAGGCTAATTTACATAAGCGCGGCTTACCGTGTACATTTCGCTACAATAGTGCACATTTCAAATTTTATTGACGAAAGAGTAGAGCCTACATTTAAATATACGTCTGTTTTGAGGTTATTTTGAGCCCTTCTTAAATTTTCTTTAATTACTCTCATGTCTTGAACAACATGACGAATGAAATCTGATTGGTTAGCATTTTCGTCTTGAAATAACGGAACTTCTTGAACGCGGTTTTCTATCCTTACAACTGGTTGTTGACAAATAACTTGATTCCAAACAAACGGAACTGCACTGCACACGGTAACTGCGGGGAAATCCTGCTTCCATTTAACAGATGGATGCTGGAGAGTGGAAATACTAAAGAAATAAAGATTAACAAGAGTGTTTAAAATAATATTGAAATCCATTTATTACTTTAAGAAATTGGTAATCAAATCCTTAGATAAGAATCTCGATAGAACGGTGAAAGCGATGGTTGGTAAGAGCCACAGCAACTGCATCGTCACCACCAGCCCCCTTCGCATGTTTAAGCATACCACCATCATGCGTTCTAGATTAACATTAAAATCCCACTTAAATAAGATATTAACAAAATTATTCGCAACACTTACTATTAAGCAGATTCAACTTTTGTCTTGTTTCGTTGTAGGAATGGAACATTTCCAGAGCAATTATATGGAAGGCTCTTTTTGAATACTCCTCGTCATCAATCGGTTTGATTAAAGGTTTCGTTACACAGAAAAAGACAATATATAACGATGATCGAGATGAAAATTGCCGAGATGAACAGAATCGGGATGTTTATCATCATGGTCATCACGCTGTTGAGTATTGGGACATCGATGTCTCTGTTAATGTCCTTTCTCCTCATCAAACTCTGGCTGATGATGCTCCTCTTCCACCTGAAGACGCTGTTTCTCCGCAGGAAGAGGAAAATGACGAAGAGTAGATTACTCTCCTCACTCACTTCAGAAGAGCTGTGGCTAGTGAGTGTCCTCTGAACAATCAACGGGCTTTGATCGATCCAGTTGAGAGCGATGTGCGTCCTGCTAATAACTACAGCTATGATTTTCATAGTCACGTGTTTCGCAGGGTTGAGATTCGGCCACTCCATACTATTCTGAATACTCATGTAGGAACCGGCATTCAAGGTGGTGACTCTTTCTCTCTGACTATTCATCTCGTCGTAGGTGGGGCTGTTGTTTTCGGGTTTTTTCTCGTCCCACTCGCCTGGTTGGTTTACTACTGCGTCCAGCAAAGAATGAATGCGCTGCCAGTGTTATCGGATTTGTCAGGAAGACGAGTTAGAGAACACAGACGAAGAGCGTGAGGAAAACTTTGAAACATAATAATTATATTTTAGACTTAAAATTTTAATGCCATTAAAAAAAATTCTTATTTAGTTTAAATGAGTTGTGACATCATCGATTAACATTCCTCCACTACGAAAGCGGATGTCGGACTTGTTATGCGGTATGTTTCGAAATTCGTAATGCAAAATTTCGTGTTAAGTGGAATGTTAATTGCATAATTTTGAGTTTTATAATATTATATCTTCCCACACTCTTATTTCTCGTTCGATCTCAGAAGAGAGAGGTTGGAATCGATCAATCTGAATAGTTATGGAGGTGACCAGAATCGTAAGGATAAAAGTGGAGCTGATGAAGACCGGGATAACGTCGAGAATGGCAGTCCTTTACTTCCACCGGCTAATGAGCTTGTTGCTCATACTCCTGGAGATGTCGTTGAGTCCTCGCCGCAGCAGGATTACGTTTACGCTGCGTGCGATATCCTGTACGAACAGCACTTGGCTTGTCGAGAACCCCAGGACAATTGCCCTAGGAAGTTGACTCGGCTAATGTTTATCTGTCTCCCAAAGAGGGCTTTGCTGGCTTCTGCGGGCGCTGTTCAAATTCCGATGATACTGACTTATGAGCCGCCTCTGGTCGACAGGTACGAGACAGATGTCGTTGACCATCGTCCTCGTCAAGCTCACTCTACAGCTGGAAATTCAGAGACTGGGATCGCGATGATAATTCTGGTTGCTCTTTCTTTGTTCATGTGGATGACCTGTTGGTGCTGGAAAAGAAACCGTGAGGGAAGAGTTGTGGAACCAGCGGCGCCAGTAAATGATAATAACCGGAGCGACGACGATGACGAAGGTAAGAAAAATGCTTCTAAATAAAATTATTGCAATTAAGTAAAGATGATAATTTTTAATTACTATTCAATTTTGTGTTAGAAAGAGTTTCGACGTCAAGCGATGGTAGCATTAGGGACACCTCAACGGAGAACAGTGTTAAAACAGAATTATGGCAGCACGGAACCATTACTGCCGGATGACAATAAAAAGGGGGGGATGTAGCCTTTTTTAATTTTTTTTTTATATTTAATATCTTATCTCATTATTTCAAAATTGTAATCTAGACCAATAATAATTATTAAAAAAACATAGCCTAATGAAAAAAAAACATTTTTCTCAACAACAAAAGTATTCATAAATCATTTATATTATGAAATATTCAAATCATACGTTAATTGTTTTATAACTAAAAAAAAAAAAACTTTGTCAAAACACCAACCGGAAGATAGCACCACGTGATCGCTCTCATTTACCAACACGTTCTCACATCTCGTCTGGTCTCCACAGCAAACAGTCGCGTTCACAAACATTCTCCAAATTAACTGTCCAATTCAACACATCGTTCATTGAATTTGATTTGACATTCTGTGACAGAAAAAAGAATGGCGGACGTTTATAATCATAAAGATAGAAATCGAGAGCATCAGAAGAAAAAAAAAAGAGGATTAAAAACGGGATGAGCCCAACGATCCTTCGAAGGGCGAGCCTACGCAAGACAATGCGTCTTCCAACAAATTTTCTGCCGGCGATTTTTCTCGAGAAGAGTTTTCTCAGAATGATCCGTTTTTGAACGAGCCTTCTCGGGATGATCCGTTTCTAAACGAGCCTTTTCGGGATGATCAGTCATCGAGCGAGTTTTCTCCAGGCGATTTTTCTAAGGAAGAGCCTTCTGCGGAAGACCATTCTAAGGTCGAGCCTTCTTCGAACGATCCTGCTTCTCTTCCCCAAGTCGCTGCGAGTACTTCCCAGCAAGGTGATGTTCAGCATAAGCTCTGCGTTGATACCGGTGCCACCAATGTGGGTAGGCCTCACCATTCAAACTCAGCGCGGATGTTCAAAGTCGCCGCCAATAAGTGCCGTTACACGATCGAAGACATCGCTGCATCGGTCTCCAATGTCTAGTTTTACGGCGGGGGCCTTGGCTAGCACCGCTCAAAGTCCGATTACGCCGATGAACGTACAGTTGTTGGGGCTTTTTGCTTAATATCCGGTAGGCAGTGTTGCGACTAATGCTCCGCTTGACCTTTGTCAACCAGTTGGATCTACTGCTCAAATAAATAGAGGTACTTGCAGCAGTTTTTTTCCTTTTTCTGTTGCGGTTTGTGTATCAGTTTTTGGCGAGGCAACGACATAGGATTGCCTCTTTCTTCCGTAGGACGGACACCGACCGTAAGGATGATGAAGATGAAGAGGGTAAAAACAAAAAAAAAATGTAGCCTAAAATAATAATTATAAATGTTCAAAATGTTAATAGAAAAATTAAATTCACGCGACATTTTATTTTAATTGGTGTTTTTTTTAGGAAAGCGAGCGAATAAACGGAATAAGAAATATGACATCACTGCGGTTTGAACTCGATTAGAGATGACGTCATCGTGAGCCCCTTGCCTTCCACTGGAAAAAGATTTCGGGTTTGATTGATTTTTTTTTATATAATTTTTATAACAGCATAGAATTATTATTATTATTATTATGGAAATTTCTAATTAATTTTTCATTTATATTTCCAAAAAAAAAAAAAATTTTAAGGCAAA
>JAQGAZ010003536.1:0-11393 GCA_034692225.1 Polydesmus complanatus
GTTGACGCCTCTACCGAGCATGCAATGTATCTTGTTTTATTGAATATTTTGTTAACTGTCATATTTATGTTCGGTGGCAATAAATAAAAATCTAAAAAAAATCTAATCTAAAAACAAAAATAAAAGTGCTTTGATTTCTCGATGGGCTATAAGAGTGCAAGCCTTTGATTACGAGGTAAAATATAAGCCGGGGGTGACCAACAGAGCAGACCCTTTAAGCCGCGATCCTTTTTATGAAAGTGAGCTCAAAGAATGTGAACCTAACTTCATTTTAGATTTAGAGGATAAGCTAGTGGATGCTGAGGCCTGTAAATCAAACTCTTTTAAGAAAGAAAAATTTAAATTATCAAAACTGAATTTTAATCACCAAAAGGGTGATTCTATAAACCAAAAACTAATTAAACAACTGACAGATGAAACACCTGATCCGCCAGACCTTATTAATTTTGTTGACACTTTGCTTAACATTAATGCATGTTTCAATTCTAGAGAGGAGGAAAAAGCTTTTACTACTGAAATTCTAGGCTGTGACGAATTCACTGCCGGAAACTACTTATTAAATATTTATTTAGAAAAGTTAGTTAGTTAGTCAATCAAAGTACCTCCCAGACTCTGAAGACCATACCAACAAAAGAGGAGAGGATTCCACTCGACAGATTTTAGGTATTGCAAAGGAAGAGAATGCAATTAACATCATTTTCGGCCACAATACTCTGAAAAAGGAAGAGCAGAGAATCCTTTCTTTCCTATTGCAGAATACAAACTGCATTGAAGAAAGAAGAGTGCAGTCAAAACCCTCAATTCCAGTCGAGGCTAAAACCAACAAACTTAATACTAAAAATGAATCTCTTTTTGCACTAATAGATGAAGGGGTGCCAATGATCACTTTACAGCTGAAGGATCCAATGTGGAAAGAAGTTATTTTAGCTCTCAAGGATCCTGAGCATCCAAATCACGCCCTTTGCAAAAAGAAAGGATATCGCTTCAATAAAAGCAATGTTTTAATTAAATTCATGACTGTTTTTAGAACCAGTCAAAATAAAAGTCTGATGTGCTTACCACACTTCATGAAGGAAGAGATCATTAGTTTGGCGCATGACTCTAAATTCTCTGGCCATTTAGGTGTGAACAAAACCATAAATCGACTTCTGATGGATGTCTATTGGCCAAAGATGAAGGAGGATATAACGGCCTATGTTAAATCATGTATTGTATGTATGGAGTTCCAAAATCCAACCAAAACAACGCCGCTACAACTGTTGCCTTCACTCAACCAACCCATGCAACGATGGTCTTTAGATGTGGTCGGACCTCTCCCTCGTTCAGACAGCGGAAATCGATATATCATTGCTTTCATAGATAACTTCACCAAGTGGGTCGAGGCAGCGGCCACTTTGGATCAACAAGTCGAAACTGTTGCTAAAATATTTATTAATCAAGTTATTTCCAGGCATGGTCTTTGCAAATCTTTACTTACAGATCGAGGTTCTAATTTTACTTCAGATTTGTTTAGAGAGGTTTGCGGGATTATGAGTGTGGAGAAACTTTATACTACTGCTTACCATCCACAATGCAATGGTTTGGTGGAAAGATTTAATCAGACTTTTGTCAAAATTATTAAGCACTATGTTAGCGAGGATCAGCGCAACTGGGATGATAATGTTCCGTTGGTCACCCTAGCATACAATTCAGCTATACAAGATACAACCAATTTCTCTCCTTTCTACTTGATGAGCGGCAGAGACCCAATCCTCCCATATTCACTGGGTGAAGAAGTTCCAGGCCCGGACTACAACCCAAGTTTAGCTTCAGACTTAACTAGGCGCATGTTTAGTGCATTTGAGGCTTTTAAACAGAATATCGAGAACAAGTGGGAGAAGATTAAAGGTAGGGAAAAACGCAAGTATAAAGATATCAAAGTAGGCGATTTAGTTTACCTGCATACTCCAGTTACTAAAGTAGGCAATACAGCTAAATTAACCCGATTTAACAAAGGTCCATACTGCGTAATTCATCAATTTAATAAGGTAAATTTTAAGATTCAGCACCAGAGAAATCGGAAGGACATCCAAACTGTTCATATGAATAGAGTAAGCAGATTCATACTGCGAGAACCGTTTCCCGCCATGAAAGCAACCGTCGACAGACGACGCAGGCGAAATACAGAAGGTCAGAAAGCTCACCTTGATGATCAACTTCCTTATGAAGTCGATTATTTGCCTATATCTGCTCATGAATATCAACCAGGGCTGCAGATGAACAGAGAAACTTCGGTTTCCACTAGTAAAACTTTTTCTTATCCACAGAGACCTCGCTCGCCACCTGGAGAACCATCAACCTCCAGACCGAGCGAGCCTCCATCCTGCCTTTCACCGGAAGAAGAGGACAACTCCAGAGTGGAACAAATTAATCCAAATTTGCCTGAATTTCAGCCCAGAGTCGTACTCTCACCACTCAATAGGGAAAAATCGTTTGAAAGCACTGCAAGTCAGATGTGAGGTAGAGGAATAGTACCCATTCCTCCACCCACTACTTCTAGCTTTCCACTCAGAGTACCTAAGGATTTTGTTCTAGATAACTGGGGATCATCTATATACCCAGAAACGGCCGACCCAACAGCTCTAAACACTTCACCACTTCACAGACCGAGACAACACCTTCTGCAACCTCAGAACCTCAATCAACAGCCAATCCAGAGAGTTTAGTTGGAGAAGCTCCTGGATTTTTAGAAAGGATGGACAGCTATATCCAAAATGCTTTGCATGTCCAACCTGGAGAAATTCCTCTAAAATAATAATTATAATGTTTGGTTGTTTTGTTATATTTTCCAGAGTTTTGTTATTGGGAGTAGTGGAGAATTATAAGAGAGGCTACTTTAACAAATGTGCTTATGAACATGACGACTTTACTTGCAGATTGGCAGAGTGAGACTCTTCAACTCTGCAAATGCCAGAGGATGCCTGCGTGGTCAAGGGAGATAAGTGCGACAATTGTGTGGTCGCCAGGAGAACTGTGATGATCGATCCAGAGTTTGCTGACCGAACCGCAGAAGCAAACATAATAGTGACAGACTTTGAAGAGAAAATTCATGGAGGACCTACCACGGTTTTTACTTGCAAATCGCGCCAGACTCACATCCCTTGTAATGGAGGTGGAAACGACACCGATGGAGACCCCCATTACTGCGGAAGGTTTCACTGTGCCCCAGGAGTAGACTGCAAGTGTTCGGGTCGTCATGGTGTACTACATCATAAGTTTAAGTTTGGTGATATTTACATTAACATTTCCAGATTCATTAACTTTGACTATTGTGTATATCAAAAGCCAAATGGAATGTTTCTTAGCAGAAAAATTTTGAGTATTAGTCCAGAGGAACAAGAAGCAAGCACAAGAGTCATTAAAAGACTCAGCGAGAAGCCCAACCTCACCCACACTGATGATGCAGTTATCAGCAAAGTGAAGGGAAAAGTTATCATGGCCAAAGATGGAGTCAGATACTCCACTGCCATCAGAGCAGATCACGAAGTCTACATTCCGGATGAATTCTTTCTGTATCCGGGAAAGCTTAAGTTGATTTTGCTACCTGAGAACGGGAATGCAGAGATTACATCATACTACACCTCGGGTCTAGATGTCTGTGCGCGCATTCACTGCTTCATGTGTTGGGACAGATTTCACCATTTGAGCTGTGTACCACTTTATATTTCAGTTGGAATTGTTTGTTTGCTAATAGTGTTAATTACTTATATTTTGAAAAACGTTATCTACTTGATTGTAACTATTTATTCCAGTTTTAAATGCATGTTCGGCTGCCTAAAACTAATTGGGCGAAATTGCAGAAATTTAGCCAGATTCAGCTATGTTTTCGGATTCAAAATTGGACTGAAAGTGGGAGAAAGTGTCGTGGTTTTGCAAAACAATATGCTGGCAATGCAAATGCCTGCAGTAAACTACATGGTAATTATTTGCTTGTTTTTATGCATTAATATCTATGTTACAGAACAAACATGTAATGCAAACGAAGCCCTCATCACTAATGTTCATCATTGTTATGACACAATGGACTCTGAGAACTGCCTGATGGAAGTGCAAATGCGAATTAACCTCAAGGACATTGACTACACTGCTTGTGTCTTCATTAATGATTCAATAAAGGGAGCAATCGCCACATTCGAGGTCACTTATACTGCGCTGGAATGCTTCTATACCACCGAGCGAGAGTATTACACCTTTGCAGCAGACACCAGATATATGCACAACCTTTATTGTCCAGCTGACAAAATGTGCGAATGGGGCAGTACTTGTAAACCAAATGCTTATTTTCCAGCTGACCCAGATGCTTTTAAATGACCTGGGGTGATGGACTGTCGCCCGGGGGTGACAGGACAAATCACCAAATGTTGGAGAATAGCGCATCAACCCTGCAATCAATACAGGGTGTATTTCGTGCCTCAGTACCAGACCACCTTCAGTGTAAATCGGATCATCTCAAAAATCTGTGCACTGGTAATCACCATCAAAACCAGCAAAGGTGAAACAGTTAAGTTAAAAGACAAAGATACAGCTAGCATAATGGCAGGCCAAGTTAAAGTAACAATTTTGGGGACTTATAATCAAATTATAACTAATTTGCCCAGCCACATGTTAAGCCAGCACTCAAATCAAGGAGTGGGTTATCTGCATCATGCGTGCAACCCTAACAATCCAAGAAAGAGCGAAATCGGAGAATTTCAAGCTGAAACTGTTCATTCTAATACTTTCATTTTTGACAAAGACCTGATCGAAGTTTACTTTAATGATGGAAAACTGAAAACCAGAACCACTGAAAGTTATTTGCAGATTATGAGAGAGGAAAAGCGATTTCGACTACCAATGACCATTGGAGAATCCTTGTTATACCTGGATAAGTGGGGCAACCTGCATTCCGACAAACAATCAAGTGCAAGTGTGGAAGTGCAACTGACCATCGTAAACGCTACAGTGGGCATCAGAACTTGGGAGATCTGCCCGAAAATAATTAAAAATATTAAAATTTCAGGCTGTTATAAATGCTTAGCGCAAGGCACAATTGAAACAGAAGTGGTCTCCGAATGTATGAATGGTTTGGCATCCGTTACATTCACTGGGAGTGAGTCTTATACGTGCTCAGTGATGGTGGAGAGAGAGCCAACCAAAGTGAAGATTCGTTTCCGATCTGAGAAGAGATGTTTGGACGGTCTGCTGTGTTTGGGACACATGGACGTCACTAGATGTATGCAAATGGACCATTGTTTAGATGAGCCCACAATAAACATTGTGCAAACTGAGACTATGGGCCGTTCAACCACTGGAACGAGTTTTGGCGCAGGAAGCTGGTGGAACGGACTTGGTAGTATGAACATTTTTGGTGCATTTTCATCCTTGTTTAGCTCATTGCAGAATTAGCTCGTTGGAATAGGCTTTTTGGATGCCTCATTTCAACTTTGATTAAGCTTAAACAAGCAATTAACTGAGTTGAAAATTTTTATTTTTATTTTGGGGCAGGAATTTTTAATTAATGTTATTGATATTTAATTTTTGATAATTTTTAGCCTATTATTATTCAGTTATTGTTACTCAGAGTTGGTGGGAGTCGTATTGATTTTGCACTCAATATTATTTATGCTAAAATTATTATGTTCTTGTGATTTACTTTTCTCGTTTCCTTTAATTGTTTTTGCGGAATTTATACACTATGTGCACTTACCTCCATTTCAAAACTCGTGTTTTGAGTTAATATATGTTGATTTGGCTCTCTGTTCAATTATTAAATTGTATGTTTATTGAGGCACACTTAACCTGAGTCATTAGTGAAAACGAGTAATGCTAATGATTTTTGAACTTAAAGTTTCAAATGTTGCGTTAGTGCAACCAAATTTTATGAACTTTGATTATAATGGATAGGAGTTTGGTTTGAGAAATTTTTTTTTGACGAGAGTTTACCTGAACTTATAAGTTTTCTTTTCTCTCTCTCTTTTTCTCATGAAGTGATTTTATCTGAAAACTTAAAGTTAATTTTTTTTCTTAACTAATTAATTTCGAAAACAAATCTTTGCTTTATAAATAAAAAACTTTTTATTTTACTTTCCCCCCCCCCCCCTGCTTTGACCGTGCACCCCAAATTATTAAAAGCAGCATAAGCTGTGATTCGCAGATCATCAATTTAAAAACATTACAAAAATTTTGGAAGACAGTGAAAGTTTTAAAATTGCAAGTGAGCGCGGTTACCAAAAGGAGATTGGTACTTATAAAAACATTAAAAATTTTAGAAACTGTTTATTCGCAGCGTTCCATGGGGCTGTCGTCCTCGTCGCTCTCGAAGTTTTGATTGGGTTGATCCTAAAAGCGAGCACACCAATTCTCCGCATCTTCAAAGGTCTGGTCATGGAACATCAGCAGAAATTTCTCCATCTCATCTGGAATACACGCCGACGTCACTTCCTTCAACAGATCTTTTCCCTTCAAATAAAAGCAGGGCTGGACCACCTCGTTTTTGTCGTCGAGAAAGAAGGCCACCTTGAACTTGGTGTGAAGAGTAATTTCGACCAAGCGCCACTTGGTCTGCCAATGTATTTGGCGAAGCCAGAAAGAAGGACGAGATGAGGAGCCTCGAAGAAGAAACTGACGTTTGGAGGACCTAAATAACGGGCAAGACCTGGATGCGCTCAGGAGAGCAGGAAGATCGTCGCTGCATGCACGGAAATTGTGCATAGTCCCGTGAAAGAATTGAGAGTAAGAGTGGGAGGGACAGTTAGTGTCGAAGTAGGTTATGCATTCGGTACCCCAAACTACTGTGGCATAAACTGACTTGAACACGCTAAGAAGAAAAGAAAACAACAAATGAAACACCATGCTTAATTAACACTAGAAGCTCATAAAATTTAAAACTCACGTGGGCACCGCCTTTAACTCCTTTGCATAGTCCGAAAGGTTCAGGCTGAAGAGTCGTCTATACCGCGGATGAATATGCGCTGCTACCGGCCGATGATCAAATTCGAAAGTCGGTCCGCTGGCCTTCCATTCTTCTTTGGTAGATTCAGTCATATTGGCTGTAAAATCAAAGAAGAGTATTAACATCACTTGGCATAATAATTCAAGAAATTTCAGAGGAAATTTTCCGTCTAAACTTCAACTCACCACGTGGAATCGGAGCGAAAATGGCAATTTGAGGAGTGCTGTTTCAACAGTGTTGAAGGCAGGAATAATTCTCTCGCAGTGACTAACGAGAATAATCTTCTCTCGCCTCTTGTTTTGCAACACTGTCCCGGACCTTGTGCGCTACTGGTTGCACGAAGTGCCCTAGGACATGTTTTGTTGACGCGCCTCTCCCTCCACTCGTTTGTCGACCTTATTGTCTGTGGAAAGACAATGATCTTGGGGGTGATTTGTTGCGGTCGAGCTTCATTTTTCTATTTTCCCCCCTCATCTCCCTTTCAGCTTCATACTATCAATAAAACTTTGCATTTAATTTTCACTTATTTTAGAAATAATTGTTGTAAATTAATTAATTAAAATAAATTTTAATAATTTATAATTTAAAATTATCTAAAGTTAGAAAGTTAGCATGTAAATGAATTAATTAATTAGAAGAACTCTTAAAAGTTTTTCTGCGTTTTAATTAAAGCGGTCTCTACGGCGCCCCTACGGTTTCACTTTACCCTCAGTGGCAACACGGTCAATTTTGGACTAATTTAAGAATTTAAATTACTAAAGAGTAATTAAAAATGCTTAAAATTAGGTATAACTTTACTAGAAGCGAATAAAAATAAAATCTGAATTTAAATCCCAGTGTAAACCCAATTAGAAATATGAATTTCAATTCATATATTTTAATCGTTTGGTCACACTGGATATATGCCGCCGTGCGATCATAAAACTCTTGAAGTAACTAAAAGTAGCTGACCTAAATGCCGCGCTTCTCCATGTTAAAGAGTTGGAGGGGATGTTAACCTTGCGAAAAACGCCCTTTCTATACTTGGACACAGAGGGGAGAGTAAAGTAGGCAGAACAGAGTCGGCTACCTTCTTACAATTATTTTCTTTTCTATTGTACTTTTATTTTATATTAAAATGATACTAAAACTCCATCCTATCTCTGTTAGCCCTAGCTAGATTTAATGCTTGCAATTTTCTGGTTGCAAGCATACCAAACACTTATCATCTTGATTAAAATTCATTAAACGTAAATTAATTAGAAATAAATAAAATAAAATAAATCTAACAAGTTGCCATAGTCTTGACTCGGGTTAATAGCCATTGTAATGTCTTAAAATGTGTTATTGATTGATTTTAGTTGGAGCTTATTTACATTTTTGAATAAATAGACGATCGGAACTAAACGCCCTCGGGGAGTGACGCTACAGGCTATCACTCTTTGACCTGTAGCTCCGGAACCGGAAGCCATCCAACCTCGTGCTAGGGCCCGTTGGAAAGAGAAGATGCAAGCGTTTCCAACAATTTTTAGACCATCTAATTACGACTTAGAACCCAGGAGTTATGGCTGCGCGGAGTTGTGACTTGTCTCTCGTCAAAACTTTTTATTTTCATTTTTGTGCGCATTTCTGATTTTTGTAGTTAGGCCAGTCTTTGACCTGGACTAGCTCCGGCACTGGGAATCGCATTTTCACACTCTAGGTCTCTTTCTGGAGATCTAGAGAAACTCTTTATTTTAGAGCCCTTAAACTTTGGATGCGACCCCAGAACCGGAAGTTATTCAGGGTGAAAGATCACCATTTTTGCCCGTTCGTTTTATTGTTGTTTACATGTTGGTGCAAAGTTTGAGCTCTCTTAACTCCGGTTCCCTTTCTCATCTCCACAGATGAGTGGTACTAATCGATAGAGATAAACTCAGAGTTCACCATGGTCTAAGGCTTACTTAAGGTTAAGTCAAGACCCGGGAGTTGAGTGAGCCCAGAGAAGTTCCTTTTGACCTCTTTTTCGGACGCGGACCGATGACGTGCATTTTTACCTGCCAAAGGGCGTCAGCCATTTTGAAAACTGACGTCAAATGGCGAAGGTATAAATGTACCTGTCGCATCCGCCGTCAGAAGATTGCTGTTTTACTCTCGCTTCGATCTCCACGTCAAGTGCGTTTCTGACTACCATTTTCGCGACTTGAGCATCTTTGAACTCTAACTTTTCGGTGACTTTGGCCTTGTAAGCAGAGTATTAATTTAAGTTGAAATGCTCTCGCGATAATTATTTTTAAGAAAAATATTTTTTTATGTTTAACAAAAATTTAAAATTAATCTGATGTGATTTAAGTAAACGGCGCCGATGCTACTTTTGTGTAACAAGGCATCAAAATCAATTATTGCGTAGTTTAAACCGAATTTTTGATGCTTGTTAATTGACCTGAAAACATTTGACAGTGAACTTGTGCGTGCGTGAAATTAATGCGGAACCCTGTTTGTGATCCGTGCTAAATGTTTAACGATTGACAGAAAAATAAACGATAAATTTTTTTTGTAACATTCAACTCCAAAATATTTATTTAATCAAATTACAAAAAATAATCACAGTTCGTGCAGCGCTAAATTGATTAAATAAATCATGAAGATCCAAATAGCATTTGAAATTTTGTAAGTACCAAATTCATTAAAAGTTTCTTTATATTTACTAAGTTATAAGCCAGTAGCTAGGGAACAGAAATTAAATTAAATTAGATAAGGTTCGCTCAAGTTTTTAAAGAGAGAAATAAATAACCGGACGAGTAGCGCTTAAAGTGAATTGAAATTGTCCGAATAATTTTCGAACGCGCCTTTTTCCTGGTAGCAAAATAGATAAACTTATCCTCGCGCTGCTATAGCCGCCCGCATGTCTGGTTTTTCTACTACGAACGCGCAGTAGTTTTACGTTTTCATTCATCGACCTCCCAGACAGTCAGGCGCCTTCCGCATTTCTCGCGTAGTAAATTTTGTTTTCTTTCCTCCCCCACACAGTCTGGCGCCTCCCCCCTTTAAAAATTTTATTCCGAATAAAAATAATATTTTATTCTCTTGTTGCCCGGATTTCTTGTAGCCAGGGCTCCCGACCTCTGACCCTGAGACTCGAATAAGAATTCGCCGCCATTTCACTGCCGCTAATTCGAATCTCGCTATTGAAATCTTGCTTTTCAGAAAAGCCTTGCCTCCCTCCTGCTCTGAATATTATGTACCGTAGTTTGACGTTTTCTCTTGGATTCTAAAGAGCGATTAAAAATTGTTAATTCATTCATTAATTTTGATTTACTTCCGTTCCTGGTCAACTCTGACCTTTAACTGTTCTCGTAAACATTGTTGTTACCCACATGTAACACAACTACAGTATGGCTATTATTAAATAAAACGTTAACTAGTGCAAACAAATTTGCAGTAATTACGGAGTAACACTTGAGCCCAAAATAAACCTTAATTAATATTTTTGTTTAAGTAAAAAAAATAAAACTTGAAATGCATAACAACTATCTTTTTATGCCTTGACCCTGACAAAAAAATATTAATTTTTACTAAGTTGTTCCAAAATAAATTATGTTTTAATATTGTGCATTTTTTGATGTGCGTTTAAAATGATGTAAATTTGACCACCTGCTATGTTTTTAAATGAATGTTGTTAATGCATCTGAGGGTATAGATTCCCTTTTAGAAATCAAAAGTTTGACCAAATTTTAGAACTACATGTAATTATAAATTGTTCACATTTTGAATGTCCGGAGCATTGTTTTACATATTGCGTTGATATCAACAGGTAATACTGCAGAAA
This sequence comes from Polydesmus complanatus, assembly GCA_034692225.1. Classification (NCBI taxonomy): domain Eukaryota; kingdom Metazoa; phylum Arthropoda; class Diplopoda; order Polydesmida; family Polydesmidae; genus Polydesmus; species Polydesmus complanatus. Next base: position 10,758 of record JAQGAZ010003536.1, read on the forward strand.
AATGTGTAAGAACTACCTTTTGGAATTTTTTTTTTTAAATTAATTATCGAAGTAAATAAAAAATTATTTTTTTATAGAGGGTTTCTCTGTAAACAAATAACAAGCCAGTAAATGTAAAATAAGATAATATTTAATAATTAGCAAAAAAGTAATTCCAAAAGTAAGTCAAAAACAAAAATTATGCTAAATATAAAATTTTAAAATGATTTTATAAAACATTTTAACACAAGGAAGGTAGAGACCAAACAAAATGTTGTTAAATTGGCCTCTTTTAACAGAAAACAAAACTAATTTTTCTAAGGGTACATTTAAAAATACATTAATGAACTGTTTGCCATTGAACCATTTTTTTTGCCAAATATAAAATGTAAATAAAAATTGTGTTTAAAGGTTTTCGAGAATTTGTAACGATATAATCAAATTTATAATTAATTAAAAAGAATTTATTAATTTATTAATTTTTTAAGAGAAAACTAGAACAGTGATTTATTAACAGCTCCGTTATTTATACTAAATTTTATAATGGGGGAGTAATATCCTGTCTACGTCATAATATTAGGGAGAATTGAGTTTTTTGTACGCAACAAGATGTAACCATCCTGTGACCCAAATAGAAATTTTCCACAATATTTTAAT
>JAQGAZ010003537.1:0-11383 GCA_034692225.1 Polydesmus complanatus
TTCCCCCCCCCCCCCCCCCCCCCCATCTCAGTCTAAAGTACGGTATTATACTTATATTTGATGTTTTTTTTATTATTATTATCGTAAAAGCTATAAATTGTATTTTTTTTACCTTTAACAAGTTGGGCTAATATTTCTTAAACATTTTTTTTTCTTTCATAATTTCTACTTTTCATATAACCTTTGGATAAATGTAAATACGATAAAAGCCAAGCAATAAAACAAATACCTCCAAGTTGCTCGTAAAAATAAATGTACAGTACAGTATAATAATAGGTACCAGTATATAAACTTATAAAAAAAAAACCTATTAAAAAATACAATTTGCACAAATTCAAAAAGTATCTTAACGACTAGATATTTAAAATTAATCTTTGGTTTGAAATTACAAATGATACAAGCTTTAATTAACTATGCAGCATTAACATTCCAATCGAAAATAAATAATATTTTTAATAAATCAATTTATTTATTTATTTTTAATCAAAATTATAATTTCAATTGCTTTCAAATGATAATTCTTTTCGTGGAAACTATTATCTAATACAGTAGAACTTATCTAAATGCTATTTTGAAGATAAGATTATGAAAGTATATCAGTTGCTTTCGAGTCTATCTTAAACACGTACAAAAGGTTAAACTGCCTTGACAACAACCATAAATAACCAACTTGAAACATTTAAGTTTTTCTTCTTCTGTAATTATTAATGAGACACCTCTGGATTTTTTAATTTATACTTATTCCCTAACGGAATTCAATTTTTTATAAATAATAAACTTTCTACACGTCAAATTTTTTCGGCGAAAGCAAAAAAAAAAAAATTGCATTTTTTATGATGCTATCGCTAATTGATTTCACAATAAACGTAAATTGCGTCTCTAATTACTTTTGTTTTTAAATCAACGCATCCAATCAGCTGATATTCAACGTAATTGCTTGTTGCACAGTGCATTGTTTTATTCATTTTTAAACTAAAAATCCAAAAGAAAAAAAAAATACCATTTTCAACTTTTATTGACCCGGTTTAATTTTAGATCTTATTTACATAGTGTATAGTGTATTAGGCAATAAGAGTTGCGTAGGGTAGGTTAACTTTTTCACCTACATTTTCTGCTTTGTTTCATTTGTCCTGGTGTTACATCCGTCTTTTTTATCAATCAATAATACACCTCACAGCTCTTTCAATCTGTATATACCCCGTACGGGCAAAATAAGAAAATTGTTTACACTGTCCTCTACACACTTACATCTCAATCCAAATACATCGCGAGTGCCGAATGTTGACTCGACACACGCGTGTGACGTCACTTTTTACATCAATAAATAAAAAATAAAAAAAAAAAAACCCTCGCATTTAAAAATAATCTAGGAAGAAAAAGAAGCATTTCAGGTTTTACAAGAATTATGACTTTTTTGTCATTCAGGGGTCATTCAACTGTATTGTACGCAAATTTCAGCTGCTTGAAAATTTTGCTAATAAAAGTCAATTCACTAATTTAGGGAAGAAAATGAGGGGAGTGAGGGAGGAATTGTAAAAAAAAAAACCCTGACCAAAATCAAAACAAGTCAATTTTTTTAATTTAAAATACTGATTGCCGGTACCCTTAATATTTATAGTTCTGTTAGTGCAAAAGATTGAATTGAGGGTATAACACTGACCATCAATAGATATAAGTACATTTGTAGTAGACCACCTACAGTATTATTTTTACTTCTTTAATTAACTGTTATTGATAGCTAAATAAATATTTGTGAAAAAATGTAATTCCTAATCGTGCAATTGTTAAAGTCGAGTGCAAAATTGATAAGACACGTTACCATGAGTAATCCAAATATTTTTTCCGTTACCGAGTACGCATTAGTACCAAATTTCAATTTTTGTTCTTTTACTAATTTACAGAAAATAAACTACAAATGGCCCGAGCTTCATTTTGGGCTCAATTGAGAGCCATTCTCATAAGGAATTTTCTAATCAAATATCATGGAAAGCGGCAAACGATTATTGTAAGTTACCGGTATTTCAAAACACTGATAATTAATTAAAGCATTAAAGCAAAATTTTTTTTAATAGGAATTGGTGATGCCGCTGTATTTCATTATCATCCTAATCATCATCCGTTTGGGTGTTCCGGTCACCAATATTCCCGAATTAACGGTTCCTCAAGCAGAGTTTAATATGTCGGATACAAGTCAATTAGTCGGTCGTCAAGTGGGTGTCGTTTGTAATTCCAGTACTTTTGTAAAAAACCTAAACGATTCATTGTTGAGGTTGGGTGGAAGTGCCAAATATTTTAATAGCGATGAAAGCATGATACAATATTTCGAAAAAAATTACGATAAGATGAGCTTCAGTGTGCAATGCCAGCAGATGGATAATCAGAGCATATCTTACGTGTTGAAGACAATGCCTGAACTTAATCTCCCCGATCTAAATGAACTCTACGCGAAAGAAGGTACATAGCTCTAATTATTTTACCTAGTATATTGCTTTCCCCCTCATTTTTAATACAATTTGGTAATAATTGAGATAATAACTAAGCAACATGACAGATAATGTTCCGTCACGTTCAAGGTTTTATCCGAGTTAAACTGTAGTGATTTTTCAATGTTATCATATAGATATGCGGTAATGACTAATATTTTTACGCAATTTTACATAATACCTCCAATCTAAAAAACAAAAAAAACATACAGTACCGGTATATGTACTCGTATTAATACGTTTGCTATTAATAAATGAAAATAATATGCAAATGTAGGAATAAATAATTAAAAAAAATTAATTGTTTAAAGTATGAAGTGGTAAAAATAACCTACAATATTTTTTTGTCCTTGAATTTCAAAATTAGATCGGTTACCACTCCCTTTTTATTACAATATCATTTTATCAAAATGCGTTTTTGTTTCTAACAAGTCAAAAATATTTATCTTCATTTTATAATATTTATACTGCTTATTTTTTTATAAAGCGCATTAAATCTACAGTTTTTTTTTTTTTTTTAAATAATTCGGTACCGGTATCTCATATCTCATAATAATAATTAACAACTAAAATGTTGAACATTTATTCACAGAATCGTGCCATCCAGCTTACTCAAGTGATCCCTCAGTATATTACAGTAATCAAATGAGCAGTATTTGTCCAGCAAGAAAATATTACGATGTAGATTTTGTACAATTGCAATCAGTGATCGATTCACTTCTAGTTAAGGTAAAAATTTTCTATAATAATAATAATTGTTCTTTCTTTAGACCACACTAATTTTTTTTTCTAAAAATATTTAGAATGTTAGCGGCTCAAGCATTCAAGATTATTTAAGCATGAGTGTAGTTCTTTTTCCTAAAAGTTCCTTTCAAGGCAATACTGATTACTTGAGATCTTTTGTGCCAATTTATATGGCCATGGCATTCACTCCATTCGTGGCCTACTTGTGCATTTTGATTGTAGGTGAAAAAGAGAAAAAAATCAAAGAAGCGATGAAGTTAATGGGTTTAAGAGAATCTGTATATTGGTAAATGGCAAGTTAAAAGTTCAAGCTTTAAGTCTTTAATAATGATTTTGCTTTTTTTATTTGAAGGTTGGGTTGGCTAATCACTTATGGAGTCCTGGTGCTTATCTTATCCATTGTGTCATCAGTATTACTAGTTGTTGCTAAAATCATACCAAACGCAAATATTTTCCTGATATTTGTTCTTATTTTCCTATATGGGTTATCCACTATTACAGTTGCGTTTTTGGTCACCCCATTCTTCAATAGTGCAAAGGTCCATTTGACATAACCATTTGATTAGCATTAGTAATATAAATTGAATAATGATTTTTTTTTTGCATAGGCTGCTGGTGGATTTGCTAGCTTTTCTGCTGCTGTGGTCAGCTGTCTTTATTATCTTTCAGTTTACGTCACAGGTGTTCCTACGGCAGTTTATTACATCATGGGACTTTTGGCACCAACAGCATTTGCATTGGGAATGGATAATGTAAGCAAGCTTTTACGACAAATTTTTAAAATTGTCATTTAAGGTTTAAATAGCACTTTGACTTTTCTCTTCAAATTATATTTTCCCGAAATATCTTTTTTTAATTACAAATATATAATCTTTTAGTAAATAAATAATTGGACTCTTATATTTTTAGGCTGTTTACGTAGATTTAGTTGGTGGTGGAATTGACTTTGATAATTTTTGGGATTCCGGGACTTTTGGTTTTGGTTCGGCTGTAGTGATGTTAGCGGTGGACACTTTATTGTATGGCTTTCTCGCGTTTTATTTTGATAATGTTATACCTGGTAAATTCATTCAATTCATCGTTACAAATAAACTAGAAGCTAATTCTTTTATTCAATGTTTTTATTTAGGCGAATACGGACGAAAAAGACAGCCGTGGTTTATTTTCATGCCATCTTTCTGGTGTCCTCGAAAAGCCTCGAAAACTGTTCGTACATCAATTGGAGCGACCAATCAAGCCTTTGTAGATGATGCGTTGACAAATCCAAATTTTGAAAAAATTACCGACGATTTCATTGGTAAAGAAGTATTAAGGTAAATGTTTAACCAAATTATATTTTCAGTTATGCGACGTAATCTGAAAAAGTTAAAAATCCCCCCAAAAAAATGTTTTCATCTTATAAATTTAAAATTTTAAAATCGCAAAATTAGGTTAGAGTTAAATAATTAAACTCTTTTATAATTATAACATTAAAAAAAAAGTAGGGAATGTCATGCAAAAATATTTTTAAAAATAACGATTAATTTAAAATTTCAATTTAGAATTTTTAATCTCCAGAAAGTGTATAGTGGATGTAGAAAACAAGAAGTTGTTGCTGTTGATGGTGAGAATAAATTGTTTTAAATTAGCCTTAAAACCACGCCTAATATTTTAAAAATTTAGGAATATCATTGGATATGTACGAAGGCCAAATTACAGCCATCTTAGGTCACAATGGCGCTGGTAAAACCACGCTGCTTAATATGTTAGTCGGATTAACAACCCCAACCGGAGGAACGGCTACCATTTACGGTTTAGACATAAGTGACCCTAACAATTACGATCAATTATGGGATCTTTTGGGTATATGTCCGCAACATGATGTTTTATTCGACATTCTTTCGCCTCGTCATCACTTGGAATTTTTCGGCCGTATCAAAGGAATACCCGAAAACAAAATAGAAGACATGATTATGAGTATATTAACAGACGTTGACTTGATCGAACGAATTAATGCTCCGGCAGGAAAATTAAGCGGTGGGCAGAAACGCCGATTGTCTATTGGAATTGCACTCATCGGCGATCCAAAAGTCGTAGTATTGGACGAACCGACAAGCGGTGTAGATCCTTTCTCCCGAAGACAATTGTGGAATTTGTTGCAAAAATCTAAAGCTGGAAGACTAATCATTTTAACTACACATTTTATGGACGAAGCTGATATTCTTGCCGGTAATATTCTCTCTTCTTTTAAAATTTGAATTCTGATAATTTCTTCGTTTTTTTTTTTCTTTCCTTCTTCAATTACTGTACACGTAATTCTAACGTTTTTTAAAAAAAATTTCAGATCGCAAAGCCATCGTTTCACACGGAAAAGTTAAATGCGTCGGGTCTTCCTTATTCTTAAAAAATCGATTTGGTCTCGGCTACCATCTTACGTGAGTTAATATCATGACCAAAATTAAAACCATCAATTTATATAATAATTTTTATATAGAATGGCAATGGAAGTCAATTACGACGAAAAAAAAGTGACCGAACTTGTCGAGTCATATTTACCGCACAGCGAAAAAGTCAGGAACAGCGCATCCGAATTGGCGTTTCTGCTGCCCTTCAACGAAGTTCACAAGTTTCCTTCTTTGTTAATTTCTTTGGACGCAGAAATCGAAAAAGCCAAAACCGGTTCGACAATCGGCATCAAAAGCTACGGAGTTTCGATGACTACGCTTGAAGAAGTATTTCTTAAACTCTGTAACGACGAAGAAGAGGAAGAAGAATCCAAATTGGAAGAAAACGGAAATTTAATAAATAATAAAAATACCGAGCACCACAACCATCACCTCGGATTTCATAAAGGCCATAAGAGAAGCCTGTCCTCTTCCTCAAACGTAGGAAAGAAGTGCGTAATTGATAACATCCCCGTACGATACAGCTGGTGGCAAGCGCTAGCAATTATGATGAAGATGAATATTTTGGCCGTTGTTCGCCAACCGAGACAGATTTGCAGCACCGTTATTCTTCCAATAATACTAATCATCATCACATTCTACCTCATGACTATACCGAGTAACGAAGTAGCTGTCAATTACATCGTCCCGCTAAACACTTCGTTTTACCCAAATTACACTCTGCTTTATGACAATAACACAAGTAACTAAAACATCCTCACTTCTGAGGCGCTGATTTGGATAAAATGTTGAAACTTTTTAACGTTTTTGTTACATTTCGATAGATAACAACATCGACTACTTCCTAAACGCCCTAAGTAGTCAAGGAGTCCCCATTAGCCCATTTGGAAAGAACTTTTCAGACCTTCTTACAGTCAAAGATGCGCACACATACTATCTCAACATTACATCCTTTGATCAAGAATCTGTAAGTATTAATCTAAATTATTTACAAAAATGATAACACTAATAATAACTAAACTTTTTTTTTATGCCAACAATAGTTGAAGATCGAGTTGCAAGCCGTTTATAATGATACGGCTCAACATTCTTTGCCTATTTTAAATAATTTAATCAATAATGCCATTTCACACATGGTCTCGTCTCAAAACGGTGTACCACCTCTAATATCAGTCGCTTCGGAACCTCTACCGAGACACACGCAACCCAGCAGCATATCGGGAACCATCATGGCAGCTACCATTATAATTGGATTTGCTTATAATATAATGACCGCGGTGTACACAGCCGATTCGGTTGAAGATCGAGAGGTACAGTGGATTGAAATTCCATTACTTTTTAAACTAAAATTTAATATATTTTTTTATAAACGATTTTAGACTAAAGTAAAACATCAACTGCAAGTCAGTGGATTACCCTTCAGCGTATATTGGTTATCAAAGTTCCTCGGCAATTACATTCTTTTCTTCATTGCATTGGCTACGACTATTGTGGTGGTAGAAGCTTTTCAAGTAGAACCGTTGATTCAAGGCGCACCAATGGGTATTCTCATTCTTGGTTATATGTTGTATATGACCACGGCGCTGCTCTTTGGCTATTGCTTCGGATTTTTATTCTCCAAATACGATACCGCGCAAAGTTTCGTTGGTATTCTCTACATGATTGTAAGTTATTTCTCCATTGAAGCTTTTGACATGTAATAATAATTTAAAATTTTAGATGGGGTTTGCTCCGTATATTGCTGTCTGCATTACTGACATGTTAGCCGTAAACGATGGAAAAACAGCTTCAATGATGCATTATATATTTACCGCTTGTCTACCTTTGTATCCTCCATACGCAATACTATACTACTTAGATAAGGTATAAACTTTTTTTTTTAAATGAATGTTAAATATTTTTTTTTTTCTCAAACATGTAATAACTCTCCAATAGACTTATATGATTGGCGCTATGCAAGGAATTATACCAGCCGGCAGTGATTATTTTACGAAAGAAATTATTGTAACCTTAATCATTGTAAGAATTTAAAAAAACTAATATTCTTTAAAATGTCGCATTTATTTAATTTCTTTCTTTATTATAGCTCCCCATTCAAGCCGTCATTTTATGCGGTGTATTATGGGTTATTGATTTCCGATCCTCAAATGGCCGTTGGTCCGAAATTTATTCGATAATACTGAGAAAGCACAAGACGCAATCGACTCCTTCCATAAACACAGACGTACCTCACAACGAAGACGATGATGTTCGAGACGAAAGAAATCGCGTAAAATCCCTTTTGGCACTTCCACGAGATAAAGCCCCGGTTGTCGCCATCGATGGACTTCGAAAGGAATTTGTAAATCGAAAGACGCTGAAGAATAAGTGGTTTAAGAAAAATAAACCGGTAAAGAGAGCGTTTAAGAATGTAGCTGAAGCGAACACCGGGTCAGGACGTAAAATAGCCGTACGAAATCTTTCGTTTGCGGTAGAAAAGGGTGAAGTGTTCGCTTTGCTTGGTCCCAATGGAGCTGGGAAAACAACCGCTCTTAAAACCATTGTAGCAGATGAAGTCCCGAGCAGAGGAAGGGTAATTTTCATAACTTCCTTTTTTTTTTTTTGTTGTTGCAATTAGTAATAAAAAAATAATTTCCAATATGCTGTAGGTTTATGTAGCTGGTTATGATTTAACTAAAGATTTGAAAAAAGCTATATGGAGCATGAGCTATTGCCCTCAACACGATGCCCTTTGGAAACACGTGTCAGTCAAAGAACATCTAGAATGCTACGCCCACATCAGAGGAGTGAAGCCATCCATGGTCAAAGGCATTATAAGAATGTAATAATGTTTGAAGCGATTCTCCAATTATGCAAAAAAATAACTAATTAAAAAAAATTAATTAAATTATTTATACACAAATCAACGCAAGTTAGAAATTCAAACTTTTAAATTTAAAAAAATTAAAGCTAATTAATTTAGAAAAATAAATATTGCTAACAGAATTATTCAGTACAATTAACTACTTGGATGCTATACTGTGCTTCAAAATTTAAGCCTTAAAAATTTTAATTAATTAAATTTCTGCACAAATAAACAATAGCAATTATTGTTTCTACTTTATTATGCATTGTTAATCATTCCAATTATTTGTAGGATGATGGAAGGATTATCCATTACCGAGCACGCCGGAAAATCCACCGAAAATTTGTCTGGTGGAACTAAACGAAAGGTTAAATGTTGAGAACTCCATTAACTTTTTCTTGTTAATTTATTAAAATAAATTTTTATTTCTCCTATCAGTTGAGTTATGCTTTAAGCATGTTGGGTGATCCAAAAGTCGTGCTTCTTGACGAACCATCCACAGGTATGGATCCAAAATCCAAGCGCTATCTTTGGGACACCATTCAGGCCAACTTTCAAGGTTCGAGAGGAGCTATCCTGACCACGCATTCGATGGAAGAAGCCGATTTCCTTAGTTCTCGAGTCGGAATAATGGTGAAAGGAGAGTTGCGCTGCGTGGGATCCACTCAACACCTTAAAAACAAATATGGCTCCGGATATATCTTAGAAGCCAAAGTGTTGGCCGATCAAGATCGTCAAGAACGCTTTAATAAGCTCGAGGAGTTGGTGCTCCGAATTTTTCCTCGAGCAACATTGCAGGAGAAATTCCAGGATAGAATACGCTATCAGGTACCTCAAACAGGAGATCTTTCCCTTGCGCAGATATTTTCGACTTTAGAAGAAGGTAAATAATTTTTTCTTTTTTTCCATAAATTAAGACATTAATAAAAGTTTCATAATGTGACATATGTTTTTTTTTCCAGCTAAGCGAGACATAGGGATCGAAGAATACAGCTTCAGTCAGACATCTTTGGAACAACTGTTCTTAGATTTTGCCAAAAAACAAGACTTTGAAGACAGCACATCAAATTTACAATTCCACGAGTCATTAAAGCAAGCGGCGTAATAATGTACACTTTTACAATGTTATTTAAAGCTTAATTTTTAAATTTTCTATAAATAAAATATAATTTTAAATTAATGCATTGCAATGTTTGCCCTTAATAACTTAATAATCAAAAAATGATTGTTTAAACGATAAAAATAGGACTTTGAAAATGCCGGGGAAAATGATTGTAACCTTTTCCAAGTTCATAACAATAAAAATTGTAATGTAATAATAATTTAAATTTGTAAATATTCTACCAACTATTATTTTAAATAATAAATGATCGTATATTTTTTACTAGTTAACGTAGCACAATATTTGTAAATTTCTCATGTTAAAAAAAAAAAAAAAAGATCTACTGTACAGTACTTTATCAAGGGTAATGATGAGTGTACATTTTGGAAGTTATTACATTATTTTAGCGAATCTGCTAACCAGTTTAAATAACGAAAATTAAAACTAGCTATAGGAAATCGATAACCTAATAGCAAAAATTGTTCGAAATCCATGAGAACGCTACCAACGTAAAATTACTAAAAACAAAATCGTCGTTTTATTTTATGCTCACGCCCATCACTTGCTTACATTAATTCAATATTCAAAATAATATTGTTTGACAATATTACCGTAAATATTTTAATTCTCGAGATGTACTAGTTAAGACGTCAAGATTGACTTTTTTTAAAATCCCCGGCCTATTAAAAAAAATAAGAGTTGAAAATCTAAAAGAATTACTGTATTAATTAAGTTTTCTAACCTACGTGTAGTTCGTTTTAATAAGTGAATTTTACTTAATTAGTTTGAGTAAGTTATAATTAAATAATTAGTAATTAGATGATTTAAGGTTTAGCGAAAACTAAAAACAAGCGAAAACCTTACACCGGATTTAAAATACCCAATCTCAATTCAATTTGAAAAGACGCAGCACAATCATGGAAGAGTGTACCGGCACCATGCAACTTCATCTACGCGGGTTGACAAGCGAACATCATTACATTTTCCGACCATAAACAACGTGGGCAAATGAAACTGTCTCAATTATTAATGCGTGCGATCGCTGTCGCAAGATAATTAAAAATTAATTCTATTAAAGTTCGCCACTTCTGAATAATAGGTCTACGTGTATGCGTAGGCCCTGCAAACGTTTAAAAGTAGCTGCAGCTACTGTACGAGATACATGTTGCTTAATCATTACAACGCCAGATGAAAACAAACTTTTTATGAGGTTTCGATTATTTGATAAAAATTAAAATACGCTTGCCGTCACTTAGGTGCAGTGCAACTGCATGTTTGAAGCACAAATTAAGTTGTAAAAATCAAAAAAAACATTACAGTAATTTGTGTAAAAAAATTTCATAAGCGACGAATATCCGGACCCTACCGGTAGAAGCGAAAAGACTGAAAAAATGGCGACTTACCATGGTTTGGATCCGGCACATTGCCATCGTCATCCCTGCGTCGCTTTCACATTATTGAAATTGAATTAACAAGTTTCGTTATGCAACTTTTCTTTTATCACAAAATATTGTTATTTAACCAGTCACAAAAAACCGAATACTGACGTCGTAGACGTTCGCGTTTGAAGCACATGACAACCATCGTTTCAGCAAGGACTATCTACTACTGGACTGGCCACTGTATCGGCGTTGCATGTTAAAATAATGACCCGAAATTTTACAGTCGGAAAAGCGCCAAAGCGGCGGAAAACTGAACTAAATCACGGACACCAAATTTCTCTCTCTCCATAGAAACGTATACATTTCAATGGATATACGCTGCTGAAAACGAATATTCAAGGAAATATAAACACTAGTTAAGTATTATAAACGCTTATACTAAT
>JAQGAZ010003538.1:0-11368 GCA_034692225.1 Polydesmus complanatus
AAAATCCATTTTCCTTAAAAATTGACATAGTTATTAATTTTTCAAAACTATACTTTATCTTTACGGACACTATATAATTAATATGATTTTTATCCTTATTCCAACGTTCGAACCGCAATTTTAAGATTTATCGCTATTTCAAAAATATTGTAGTTGTTTATCCATTTTATCACATTCTCAAAACGCGATTACTACACTCATTAGAACTTGCCGTTTTGATTTTTTAAAGTAGATTTCTGCATTTCAATAAAATATCATTGTCCTCAATCATTAATTAAAATTTTGCATGTACTGTAGTTGTCATTTCATTTGCAATTTTATACCTAATAAATTAGTTTAAAAAAAAAAACTTTACATTTTATTTTAAATTTTGCAATCTGTTTTTCAAGTTACGACTGGAAAATAACGTACTTTATACTGTTCATTGAAAGCCTACATCAATGATTACAATTTTAAATTATGAAAATATAAACAAATAAAAGCAGTACATATAGAAAACAAAATTATTTCGTTACTACTAGTAGTTTAATCACAAACTTTTACCGCATTTCATTATGTTCACTCTTTTTAATGCACACTACAAATATAAAAACTGCGAGTTAAAAAAAAGAATGCAATAATTTAAGCAGTTAATTTAAAAAATAATGGTTTTCTTGTGTTATAAGCATTTAAAAACACATCAGTCTGCGTAAAAGTGCTTCAAAAAAACGTAAACCAAATAAATTAATTCCGGTATTAATAATAATAATAATATTACAGTAATAAAAAAAATTTAAATTGCAATCAACAATGAAGTACGATCAGACGACATGCGCTTGTTTATTCTTTTTGTATAGTTAAAAAAAAACGAAAACAAGAAAAGTCGTTTCGTACACGAGCAGTCGACGTTTTATCCGGCAGACACAGGGAAATCGACCGAGCGTAGAATTTTGAAGCTCGGAGAAGAAAAAAAAATGAGAAAACCGGTTCAACTCGATGTTAGAAGATGAACTAATTTGAAATAAAAAAAACGTTGCATAACAATGGAGGAAAAAAGCCTGCTTAATCTCCTCTTCATGAATCTACAGTTGTGGGAGGAAACTCAAAGGGGGGATGAAGAATAATATAAAACAAAATTCTCGACGTAAGAAAAAAAAATAATAATATAAAAATATGCATTATGATAAAGTCAAATAAATATATGAGTTCTGAAAACGCGGAAAAATGTCGATAGAACGAAATTCTAAAATCAAAATATTTAAAACGTTCAACCAAAAAAAAAAAAAAAAAAATTATATAGGCAACACTGCCAAAACAATCAAATAAAAAAATTTTAATTACAGTTATAAACTTTAATATTTCTTCAGATTTCATAACGTCATTCAAATTGTCGATGTATTGAATACAATTATGGGCAAGGATTTTTTTGAAAAAATATTACAATTAAAAAATTATTGTAACTTTTTTAAAAAAAAATCATTGCCCATAAAAAATAATACGGTAATTTCAGCAAAAATGCTTAGCAAATAAATTAAAAATTTCGGCAAAACAAAGTGGAAGATTTTTTTTAGAACTGAGCGAAAGCTCTTATAGAAAAGACCTTATAAAACATCAAAATCTCAAATTTCTTCAATATCGAAGAAAATCATACGAATAACGTCAAAAAACCTTACATAAAAAATCCTTCGTAGCCTCGATCCCGTCTTTCCTCAACATACAGTAGTCTGTAAATGATTTACGTTAAAATTCGTTATATCGAAACTGATTTACATTCATATGCATCAAATAATTTTCGTTGCAACGAGTATTTCACCATAATAAAATTCGCTGTATCGATAATTAACAGTAAAATAAAAATACTAAAAAAAAAGCATTCGCTGAATCAATCATATTTTCCTTCAACATTCTAAGATTTTGTATACTGTACATGAATTTAAAGCTGCGAATCTAAAGTTTGTATCAATAATTTCTAAATTCGCTTTAACAGCACTGTAATACAGTTCGTTGTAACAACTATTAAGCAATAAATAATATTATAAAATAAAAAAAAAATGGAGGTCGTAGATAAATAAAATCATAAATTCAGCAGCCTACGCGTAACGTCTTTACGTGCGTTTACGTCTTAGCCTAACCTTATCTTTACCTTATTCTTCCCCTAAACATCGGCTGTGGATTTTAACATAACCTTCAACAACACAGTCGTGAACTTCATCTTTTTTTATTCAACTCAAAACCGAATAAGAAAAAAAAAAAAAACTCTTCGTAAATTGCCATAGGAAGAAGAAAAAAGGGTCACATCCGCCATTTATATACGCAAATACGTAAAGAAATATGAAAACATATTCGTAAATCTATGTGTGAGGTGGTTTGTGGGTAGGTGGAAAGTAAGATATCATGTGAAATCAGACATTCGATACGCTACCGTGATATTAGATTCATCTTTTATTGCTTCATTTTTCTATCTGCAAATAGGCTTTTTTTTTAAGGTCGCCATTTTTAACATTAAACCGCAAAATTAATACCATAAAAAAACAAACCACCAACAACATTTATACAAATTGTTATTGATAATCGTAAAACTTTTTTAAATTGTCAAAATAATAGCGTGTGTCGGATCAACAATACGAGATAATAAAAAAAAAGTAATGCCGAGAACCATTAAGTAGATTAAAAAGTTGACAAATTTCTCACAATTTAAGAGGTAAATAAACATTACGTTTTTCCAATTAAAAGACACGTCTTTATTTATCAAATGCAACTCGCATGTTATAGAAATTGATAAAATTAATTTTTATTTTAATTACCAAAAATCTTTATTAAATGTTCGTTTTATATTGGTTTACCTCAAAATCACTTCCACATAACATCGCGGTTTAAACATTATTTTCTTTTATTTCTAGCTATTATTCATTGAATAAATGTTCTTATTAAATGGGAAATTCACTTTAATTTACGTTTAATGTCCTTTTGTTTTAAATTAACTACAAAAATCATTTTTTTAGCTTTGATTTTGACTAATTTTCTAAGCATCCTTAACCTCAATTTTTTCCGCATTTACTTCACCTTCTTTTGCGCGATTTTTAATAAAGCGATGTATTTCTAGTATTCATCTATCGCGTTATACGAGAACTCAGTAATCCTGTAATGATTAAAACATAATTATTGTTAAAGAATTTTAAATTGTTGAAAAGACCAGTTTGATGAACGCAACGTAACTTCGTCAAATTTAAATAATGTGGAGTTTGCGATTGGTTTGTTATCAAAAGACGTGCACTACATTACTTTCTTTATAAACATTTGACTTTAAAGTTCAAGATTGATAGATGAGAAATTGAAGTGATGGGGAGAGAGAGAGAGGGGCGGAGAGCGAAAGAAAAGTCGGTTTTCAGGTTACATTTTTCTCCATCTCTCACATGAGGATTCCGGTTCCTCCTGGACCACCAAAACGGCTTTTAACACGTTCGATTATTGTTTTTGAAAAGTTTGAAAACCAATTTGACATTGACATCGCACACCTTCGGGTGAAAAAAACACAAGTCAACAACTCACTCGTGTCAATAGTGGCTCGCAGAAAGAGAAAATGTTTATGGCACTTCAACATTTGAAACGAATGTAAGGACAGCACATTCAGGTGCTAAATACTGTACATGTCAATAAAACGCATCTATAACAGAGGTAGAATTTTTAAATTCTTGTACACGAATTTCGATTTCGTTGGCTCGATATGTTTTGAAAAAAACTGATAAGAAAACAATGACAGAGAAAATTGTTTTCAATTTCTATTTTTTGGGTAAAATGAACAAATTAATTGCCACCATAAATAATAATAAGCAAAACTAAATTAAATATTCCATAGTTCAGTCAGTTATTTTATACTCTTACTACGCAATACCGCCATTTTTAACCACAATAAATGACATTTTAGATGTTTCTTTAGTAGTTAAAACTTAGTTTAAAGACTTGGCTTTAACTTCGCTTATATTCTTAATTATGCACACTTTTAGCTTTATGATGCGCGTACGATGTACTCACTAACTAATTATCCTCTTGAATTATCTTATTTCAATAATTAAAAAATTACTTAAAAATTAACAGCTTATGTAAAAGTTTAACTAAAAAGACAATACTAATTAACAGAAATAAGTTAAGTAATAAAATTCCTTTTTCTTAGCTCTTTAAGCTGTTTTTTGTCGTTGACTTTTGTAAAGTTAAGAACAACTTAGGGATTAAGTTAAGTCGGTGCAAACAACTCTTAATATTTTTACCTTTGATTAAAAATGATAGCCACAAGCTAAAAAGAAGAAAAAAAAAATTTAAATGTGATAAAAATCGAGTGCGACGTCTGATTACATAGTCGAAAGAAGAAGAAAAAAGCTATTACTAAACACTGTTGAACCGCTTTAATAATATTCAGGAAGAACAAAATTAACATAACCCACTCAAAAAAACTCCCCCACTCACAACAATATTCCATCCGCAAAAACATTATGGAGATTCGCGCAATATTTTAAGCCGTAGAACGCAGCCGAATAAATACATTAAGACACAATTAGAATGCGGTGACGCGTGAACAGAGTAAAGATGGTTAAAAAAAGCAGACATCACATAATAGAAAGTGATTATGAAGTTACGTACAATGCTGAAAAATTCGAAGTAGCAAAAGATAAAAATGATTTCGTGTCGCCATAGCCCATTGTTCACTTCGACTTGGCTGAAAAAATCGTGAATCAAGTCATCTATCGATTGTCATCACTTACAATGCAATTTCAATCACCTTTTTCTCTATTCGCAAAAATTTTCACAACTTTTTTTCTTCTTTTGAATTTTGTGAGTTTTTTTTTTTTTTAAATCGAGATTACACAGTTATTACTTCCTTTGCTTTTCTAAATACTGTAGTAATAACTGTTCCTTTCATTTTGAAACTACTGTTTTGTATTGCTATATTTCAAAATGTTAATATTTAATTTTAAAACGAACTTTTTTTATACATATGAAAAAAAATAGATTTTTGAATTACACCAAAATTGAAAAATTAATAAATTATTAATAAACATCTAAAACCGCGGCTGTTAAGTTTTTGGCTTTGGAAACACCAGTTCCCTTAAGATCACTGAAGGCACGCAGTGCAGGGCCTAGCAAGTAGTTGGATGGGTGCCTCTCACTATAACTACATGTAGGCCTACTTGTGGTTGTATTGACAAACACAAGGATTACAATCCGGCCTCTTGAGGCTCTCTGTATTTACCGCTGTCTCTAGAAATTGAGTTAAATCGGTCAGAATGGGATAGCAAAAACCAAATAAATAAATATTTTACACTACTCGGTAACTACAAATAACGCAAGTGGGCATGAGAATGAATTCCCCTTTACCCTTAAAATTTCTATAATTAAGAATTTTCATTCAAAAATTTCTTTTTTTAAACTAAAAAATGAAACATCTGAATTTTTAAAAAAAATTTATACTTGAGCTCAAAAAGGACACTTTGTAAACTAGAAAACACTTTTTAATCCATCATCATTATTCTTATTCATTATTCTTAAAAAAAAAAGAAAAAAAACACTCTAAACTTTAAATCACTTTTTAATCAAAAATCATTATGCTTATTTACTTAAAGTTACATGTACCGGTAAGCTTGCTTTAAAAAAAAGCATTGCCTGACCAAGTCAAATGTTCCGCAGATTGTGACTAAGAAAATTTGATTTTATTACCGTAATTAAAATGTTTTTTTTTTTTTTTACTAAAATTTACGTCACTCGAGTGACAAATGAGGAAAATTCATGAAAGATTTGGAGGACAGTTATTGAGCTTATTGCTACGGAATTGCTTTTAACCTTACAGTCATAACAAAAATTAATCCGTAAATTAATAATAAAAAATAAATAAAAACCATAAACCGTTTATTTTTAACATTAGAAAAAGTTAAATCAATCAATTAACCTAACTAGATAATTTGCACCCTAATTTAATATAATTGAGAAAGCAAAATTAATTATGTGTAAATTTAGAGAGAGAGAGAAAAAAAACAAATACTACACGAAGTAACTTAATTGATTTAGTGTTTAACAAAGCATCGATTCGTGACAATAATGTAGCACACATTTCAAACAAAAAAAAAAAAGAAGAAAAAAAAACAATGTTGCACGTTACATTGAAAAAAAATTGAAGGTCCGCCGATGAAAAGTTAGTTCCGGAAACAAAAGGAATAATGAAAACAAAGTAGAGCGAGTGACAAAGATGAACTAATTCAGTTTTTTAAATTGCATCGTTGGTGATTGTTAAGAAAAAGCAACGCGCGTGAGGCTATCGGAGTGCACGGAACACGACTGACCTTCATGGGAAATTCACGGAATTTAACGTATGGAACGAAATCCAATTCAAACTTTTATATTCATATAAAAATAGAAATAAAAATAAAAAAAATTTTATGTTCTATTTAGTTTGTATTCAAAAATAAAATAAAATAAAAAAATATTTAAAAAAAAGTGATGTGTCGCGTTGAAATTACATGTGCGCGTAAGATGTACCTCGTTTTGTGTTCCGTGACGCGAACGTAAAACGATGAAACGCGCCTGTTACGTGAGAAAATTTGTTTACGAAATTCGTTTCGCACCTCAAACAGCGCAAACTAATCAAAATAACATATATCATTTTCCTCAATAATAATAATCAGGTAAAAAAAATATACGTATATATAGAAATTCAAAGCTGTTTACAAAACCCACATAACGTTAAGAAATTTCTCAAAGTAACAAAAATAATCGTAATAATAGAAAAATACTTCGCTATTTTTTATTTCTATTTCGCATTTTCTCCCTATATTATTCACACTTTACCCGCCTATCAATCATATTTTTCCTTCAGAAAATCTTTTTTTTTAAAAAAAAAATTAAATTTCCGCTAAAAAAAGTCTTTTACTGCTCAAAAAGAAACTCTTCAAATAGAGATTAATAAATGTGCCTTGTGAGGAAAACATGACAAGACCCTAATATACATTGTATATATGTATAAATATTATTTCTGTGTGTAGCTTCAATTTAACGTGATTAAACGGAACAAAAAACTTAAATTAAAGTAATAAAATTACGTCTCCAATTTCACTCAATTAAAAAATATTAATTTCCAAATGTAATTAAAATTTCAAAAGCTTAAAACCTTAAATATTATTATTTTGTCTGATAGTTCGCGGTTAAGTTCTATTCGATTTTTTTTTTTTGCAGAGAAACCTCGAAAATCTAATTAACCGATGAACTTGCATTCGAAAAATAAAAAAAAAAAATCTAATTTAGTGCTTTTTAAAGCGTGATTTTTCTTTATTGTTTATGACAGAAAAGTGTAAAAACGTTAGGCATTGTTTTGTTAAGTGAATTTTATATTATTATATACAGTAAATTCTCCATTGTTAAAAACCGTTTTTTTTTCTCTCTCTCTTTTCTTTTTGCTTGCTTATTTTAACCGGAGATCACAAACGAGTTAAAAGTGACGTAAAAAGTGCACGAATTTTTATTATATTTACATTCGGTGCCGTTAGGAACGCCGCTATTAATTATTTCCCCTATTATTTGAAGGTTGCAAATGACATTTGAGAGATACAATACGTGGTGTTGCACGTATTATCTCAGTAGGTGCATTTCAAATACGTTGCATTTTTTTTCTTTCTTATTTCTTATTCTTAGTCGAATACAAACAATATTGTGTTAGGTTCACACAGGAATTCAAGCGGACTGTACAGCTACAATACAATCTCTTTTTCTTCTTCCTTCGGTGAATTATTTATTATAGGTAACCTTCCAAGTTAACTGGAACTTCAAGTCTCGAATTACAAGCTACGATCATAACGTTTTTTAATATAATAAAGAATACTTTTTTTTAAACTTTTTTCTTCTATTTTATTATTATTAGTAATAATAAATGGGTTTTTTGAATGCAACACAGCAGTCGCTTCCACTAGGAAGGGAAAAACTAAAGGTGTTTTGATGTTTAGAGTGGGTGTGCATCGCGTTTTGATTGGCGACCTAAAGGTGCGGTCAATTCGGAATTTTTTATCAAAATATTTCTATCAATTTTAAAAAAAAATTATTATTGCAGAAAATTGTATTTTAAGAATAAATGAATAATATTAATTCTCGTATAGCGCGTTATAAGTGTAACTGAAAAAAAAAGTTCGAGTTTAAGAAAACAGTGGCTATGGTAAAAGGAAAGGTATGGTTAGGAGAACCCTAAAATAAATGTTTAAAAAAGAAACAGAGAAATTGATTTCCCTAAAATAAAAAGCACTAAAGTTAATTTTTTTTAAAAAAATATATAATATCTCATTAAAGATCTGAAAAATAGATTTAATAATTTTTGGTGGCGCTAACAAATTTCTGCCAAGCAGATGCGGACATTGAGTATTTTCCAGAATGCTTTTGACATTTCCATAAACTTGTCTGCTATTGTTTTATTTTCATTTTAGCAGCCACAACATAGATTTAGACACATGGCAAGTAAATTTAGATCTACTAGTGGCAATCAAGTTTTCAGGTCCCAACTAAAAGCTTTCCAAACCATCATTAAAATAATTAACAATTAAAGTTAACAAATTAAGATTATTTCCCGTGAAGTGTTTTAGAAAGGATTCTCAAAGATGAAATCACATTTCATTCCACAATCGCGATATACATTTCCATTAATAATTATAATTTCTACAAATTCAGAAATTAAATTTTTTGGAAATTTAAAAACAAGTTGAATTGCCATAACAATGCATTACCATCTCAAAAGCGTTCTTCTCTTCAACCCTTTTTTTTTAATACCGTTTTCAGAAAAAAAAGATACCGGCAGGAAGTAAGGTAAAGCCGCCTTACGTGCATTAATTCAATCAACGGTTACTCAAAAACAATTTTTTTAAAAATGATAAATAATGCGCCTTACACATTTTTCCTAAACCGATATTATTTTTTTGCCCCCGCTTATTTAAAAAAAAAAAAAAAAACATAATAAAATTAAGATCGGCAAGAAAAGAAAAGTTATGCATAAGAAACAAACCCGGTGATAATAAAAGACAACGTTTGCGGCGTTGTTTAATTTTTAGGCTGGCGTAACGCTTTAACAATAACAAAATGGCCTTTATGAACTATTTTTTATTTCCGATTTTTCACCTTTTTTTTTTTTTTGCATGTGTGTGCGTAAATGAATTTGCAAAAATGGTTCTTTGAAAAGAAATTAACTTCTAGTTTATGTTCAAATTGCTGCGTAACAATGAGATGCTAATTAAAATCGTGTGGTTCCTTTTTTAATAAGATAAACGATACCTGTAGGACACGATTTCCTCCACCTCCAACACATGCTAAACCCTTCCCTCACTTATCTTACATCATTCTAACACTAAGCACTATATCCCAACCCTTTAATCATTATTATTAGTTTTTGTGGGTTTTTAAGAACATGCTCGGCTTAATAAATTAAACTTTAGTTAACAACTCTTTTCGTTCGTATACTACACGTTAATTTATTACAACTGATTTACCGTTATCTTTTACATTTTTTTAAACATTTTTATACATATAAATTTATTTCGAAATATTTATTGCCAATAAAACCGTAAATAAAAACCCGATTATGTTGCATTCTTTAGTTTTCGTTCCATAAAATTCTTAAGAAATAATTCTTAAGAAATTATTCATAAAAAATTTAAATTTCTTAGAAGATACCATTTTTTTTTTTAGCTATTAAAAATATTTAAAACAAGAAAATATGAATACTTGTAAATGTTAAAAATTACTTAAAAATACATTTGATAAATTCTTTGATAAAATACTAAAATTATCAAAAAATAAATTTTAAATACAGTAATTATTTTAGCAATTCAAAATTTTAAAAATAAGAATGAAATTTGCACCTTTTAAATAAAACGCGGTTAACCATTTTTCGCACGAAATCAAATATTCTCGTAAAACCCATTTTAAACTTATAAGGAATTTAAAAAATTTATAAATTTCATTCTAACTGCAGTGCATTATTAAAATTAATAATCATAAAAATCAAATACCGGTAATTTATTTTAAAAATTCGCATACTGTTATAATGTTGAAATTGCACTCACAAATAAATACTGTACCATAAAATAATGTACAGTACTGTACAGGCTATTTTATTTCGGCTCATTTTCCTATGACGATTAAAATAAACTGTGCTCTAATTACCTCTGGGTGCATGAACACATACAGGAATGGCATTCCAAGTTCTCTGCAATCCTCTCTGTTTATATAAACCTGAATTGAGGCAACGAAAACCAAGCCAACAATCAATAATTAGGTACTATGATAATCATAAATTATTATTTAGGCCCTAACAAAAGAAATGCTTGCTTCTGTCTATTATCTCTCAGGTCGCATAAACATGTAGAATAAGATACTGTAATTATTAAAATAATGAATTATCCGACTTGTTACTAATCAACAAATTCCAAAAGGTTTCGATTGCAATTTTTGTTACTGTTTGTAGAACGAATATAGGACTGCGTTACGAGATCTTTTTTTCTAAAAAAAAAAAAATAAAATAGCGTTGAGTTCCGAGTAGGAGGCGGAAATACGCGTGAGACCGGAACAAAAAAATAAAAATTTGAGTGAAAATAATCGCCAAAGTAAAACAATTGATAAGTAAATTAAATAATACGTGCTGAATCACGATCACAAAATACGGATCGTTATAATATTTCTCTCTGGTTCATTATATTCTTCCACTTGACTTTACCATCAACTTAAGGTCACATAACATCTCATTTCAAAAATAATAATTCTCTCTCGACCGTCCAATTTCATCGCCAGAAACGCTCCTTTTAAAAAACGAATATATATCTTTTTATATCAAAAAATAGTAAGAACGAGTCGTGGATAAATTAGACGCTAGAACTACAGTAAAAAGAAGAGAAAAAAAGTAGGAGAGAGATCAAAGTTAAAACGCGTCTTCGTAATTACCGCACGGCAGATAGAGAAAATAAGTTTGAAAATTACACAGGAAGTGGAAATGTCCCTTATTCTTCCCCCCAAAAAAAGTAAACGAAGAAAAAAAAAAAACTATTATCACTCTTGCCTTTCACTTAAATCTCCATACACCTACACTCGTCTTCGCATCTCCATTCTTATTATTATCACCCTTTTTCTTATTCTTTTCCTCTCAGTAAAAACAAAAAAAGCAAATGATTTCATCACGTTTCACTATGTCATCGATTATAATGGCGGGCGAAAAAAATGTGGGCAAAAGTGGGTGGTGAAGGAGCCGTCCGTCATCTCGACTGCAGTACCATACTAGAAAATATAGATGCTACTGTGCATGTATAGTGTGTTCGTTGAATTTCTTTAATTTTGACAAGTGAATAAATCTGTCAAATTTTAACGAAAATGCTGTAAT
>JAQGAZ010003539.1:0-11359 GCA_034692225.1 Polydesmus complanatus
AAGGCCCTCTTTTCTGGAAAATGGAGACAGGGGGAGCGACCGCTCCCCCTGCACCCCCCCTAGCTACGCCACTGATACTGTGTTTAAATTAAGTAGGCCTAATTCAGGATGTTTTGGTCATCCGGTTGGGCATTTCGATGCTAGTTAAATGCAACGTACTGTACTGTACAATGTAATTAAAAAAAAACTTTCCAAATTTTTTTTTCGTTTGATAAAATGTAGGCTAAGCATGATTAGTTAGTTAAAATACATTTAAGCAAATATCGGAAATTAAGAGTAGGCCTACTGACAACGTGTTTATGGTGTATTTTGCAGCTGACTAGCACACTTTATTGACGTATTGACAGTACACATGCATAAACGCTTTTTACTTTTTTAGATGCAATTCTAAACGATTTTTTTTAATTTTAAAAATGTTATGCTTATTGGGAATTTTCATTGCATTTATTATTTTTTATTGGTATCGTAGCGTACCGGTGGGTCTTCCACCTGGCTCGGCAGGAATTCCAATATTGGGACATATTCCTTTTATGAATAGAAAACCCTATCGTACCTTTATGACGTTAGGTAAAACATATGGGAACTTATATTAGTAAGTACAAAATTACTTATAATTTATAAAGCATAGTTATTGCAATTTTTAAGTTAATTCTAATCTTCGCCATATGCAACAATTTAGTCTTTATTTTGGTCGGCAATTGATAATAATCCTCAATGACTTTCGCTCGATAAAACAAGCATTTATTCTCCAAGGAGAAGTATTTTCCGGAAGGCCACCAGTCTTTAAACTTTCTTCACGCCATGATGACAATCTTGGTATTAATGCTTTGGAATTAATATTTTGGAACTTCATTTATTCCCATTGTTCCATGGTATTAGTTTCAAGGATAATTTAAATAGAAGTTGGCAAAAATATTCATGAAACACGCCTTAGAAATTAAACATGGCAAACTTTTATTTAAAACAAAAATATTATTAACTGTTGCTAATGTAGTGTACCATTTAAATTTGATTGTAATTATTAATGATAGGTGTAACTTCAACTGAAGGAGAATATTGGCAACAACATCGACGATTTATAATTAAAAATTTGAAAAGCTGTGGCGTGACCGATTTAACCAACGAGCCTCTAATGCTGGTTTGAATTTAAATTAAAGATCTAGCCATAAAAAAATTAAAATTAAAATTTTTAGGAAGAAATTAACTATCTGATGAAAGAATTGCGAACACAAATCGGTCAACCGATTGCAGTCAAAAATCTTTTTATTAAAAGCTTAGTTAACAATGTCATTATTTTTGTGTTTGGAAATCGTTTAGAATACGACGATCCCAATTTAAACGACATTTTGGAATATTTGGATGAAATAATAGTAAATTTACCAAATCTGTGTTTTTATCTGTTTTTCCCTTGGATCAAGTGGATTCCATATTCAGAAACCTTATTTTATAAAAAGAAAATCAGGTTTAACTTACAAAATTATCGTACTTATTAATTCTTTTTAAGTTGTATGTTTAATTTTTTAGAAAATGCAGTGAAATGCTATTGAAAACAATTAGCAATTTAATTGACGATATGAAAAAACAAGTTGTGATTGGTCAAAATAACAATTACATCCATGCTTATCTAAACGAACAAAATGAAAGAATGCAAAAAGGTGACGATACATTTTCAGGTAAACATTTGATTTTAATATCTTTTAAAATTAAATTTTATTGTTTTATTTAAATAGATACCGGACTTGCGCACAACGTAAGAGATTTATTAGGAGCCGGTACGGAGACTTCCGCTACTACTTTGTTATGGGCAATGTTGTACATGACTAAGCACCCAAATGTACAAAAGAAAGTACAAAGGGAATTGGATTTAGCAATTGGAAGACATCGAAATCCTTCTTGGACTGATAGGATTAACACACCTTACACTCAAGCCACACTTTGCGAATTACAGCGAATTGTTAGTTTAAGTCCTTTGGGAATTCAAAGAAGGTTTTATTATTTTTCTAAAAAAAACACAGAGGGCCACAGCTAAATTATTAATCAATTATTATTAACAGAACAATTAAAGATACGACGCTGTGTGGTTATCACATTCCAGCTGATGCGATGGTCATTCCGGTTATTATCAATGTCCATCATGACCCGGAAATATGGTCCGAGCCGCATAGATTTAGACCAAAAAGATTTTTAGGACCCGACGGTCAAGTAATAAAATCGGAACACCTTATCCCATTTTCAGTTGGTAATTTTATTAATTTTTTTTTTTCGTTTTCCCAATTATGAAAAGTACTTTTTTTTTTTTTAAAGGAAAAAGAGTTTGTGCTGGTGAACGATTAGCGCGAATGGAGTTATATTTGTACTTTACGTCTCTTCTGCTTAATTTTGATTTAATTCCTCATGATGACATCGAGCAAACTTTACAATCAATTCCTGGTTTAACGCGTCAACCGAAGAATAATCAAATTTGTGTTCGTGAAAGGTCATTAAATATGGATTAATTGAAGTTGAATTGGATATTTTTCTCTCAACAAAATGTAAGTTTTAAACTTTTACTATATTTTATTACATGATATATTATCTAATAGGCCTACTGCGTATCACTTGAGATTGGTAACTACTGTACCTGTTTTGGGCTACATTAATCTCATTTAAATCGTTATTTTCGATGTTGTTTTTTGAGTTTCGCGCAAGCATCAAAATTAAAAAAAGGCGTAATTTAACTAATTATTTCAAAAAATAGACCATTAATGAGAACGGAAGAAAATAAGACTAATAGGAATAGTAGAAAGATAAAAAAAATACTATTTTTTTCTGTTACAATAATATTAAAAATCTAAATACAGTTAAGTACAAATAATCTTATTGAAAACATTCTTGTTTATCAATGAGTAAACACTTTCTAACTTTACTCTGCACATTTTTGAAGCTCGATTTCATATTTACAGTATATTGAACATTTTCTAAAAACTGTTTGAAATATAAAGAGGCCTTTCAAAGCATTGTAAACACAAACAATTGATTTGCATTGTTTCAAGTGTAAGCAGCACAGTAATTAACGTTTTTTTATACTATTAATTTTATTATTATTTAAACAATTTAGTTTTACACTCTAATGACTTATTTATAAAAAACAAGATTGCTCGTAATTGGTCCATTTATTTTTTCGGGGTCTCTGGCAGTAATTAGCGCAAAGTTCCGCTTAACTAACATTCCAATTATCGAATGTATTTCCTATTTAATAATTCCAATATCGTATTGTATAATTTCCGAATGGGGTGTTAGTAATGATAGTCGACATTATAAAAGGTAATTAAAGTGGCGTGTCGCTAATTGTTATATTCGAGGAAGGTTGATACACTTCAACAGTATTTTATTGACTTATTATTTTTATTCATTATAATACGTTATTATTTCGTCCTAATTCTACGATTAGTTGGACAATACTCGGCGTATTCTTCCCAAGAACAACCCCTGTCGGAACAACATTCGTCCATTATGCCTCGTTTCACGCGCTTTAATTTGCCATCTTTTTTCTCAACCTCTAAAATATCACTCTCAGCTTCCGCAACTAAGATACTCAAACAAAAATATAACACATTATCTTTCAATATTAAGAAATAGAAAATTATACAGAGGCGCCCAATAAGGGACAACTCAAACCCTTCAGTTTTTTTTTAAAAAAAAATGTTGAAATTTTTTTTGGAATTTTATTTACCGGTACCGTTACCCGTACTTTAAAGTAAGTACCTAAAATAAAAATAAATTAGCAAATACTCCGAGTATAACATTTATTTTTTAAAAAAAAAGTTAATTGATTTTAGTGCAACTATTTGCGGTTAAGTAAAATGATACTAGGAAAACTTTAACAATACTGTAATTATTTAAAAAAATAATAATTGCAAGTTAGAAATAAACATCTAAATTTACGTAATTAACAATTAAAGGTAACAATACCGGTAGTTAAAATTAAACTTTTTAGTTAATTAACTTTTAAAATATATTTTTTAAATAAATGCAGAATTAATAAAATGCTAGATAATATTATACTATACCTGCATGTCGTTGAGAAGGGATTCGTTGACTTCGACGTGCAACTTTATAGATGTCATTCACGCATACCGTTTCCATATGTGAAACTAAATCATGGTAGCATCTTCGGTGACGTTCGCTATGCCACAATCGACGCCATTCCGACGTAGTGCTATTAAAATTAATTAACAAGTGCATCTTATTTTTCATACTGTTACTTAATAATAATAATAACAATAGCTATTGCAATTAAAAATTACCGTGTGTTAAAGTTATTTGCGCGGCATTTGAAATCGCAATAAATCATGAGCACTGTTAAGACCACAAACGACTTGAAGCACACTTTCATTTCTGCATTTTATTAAGAAAAAAAAACTTTAGTAGATTAATGCTCGAGCATGAAATTATGACGTTGAAATGAATGAAAAATTAAGCCTAGAAAGCAAAGGAAAAACAATTTTGCTCGGTTGATCCCTTAAATCCTTTGAGAAAATTATTTTACTATACAGTGTAATTAAAATTATTAACTTGAAAAACAACGTAATATATAAATTTACGAAAATAATAAGTAATTTTTATTTTTTCGAAATAGCTTTAGTTTTTTTTTTATTTCATCCTTTATTAAGAAATAATTGAATTAATTAGTTTTTACTACGAAATAGCAATTTACAATATTATTTATTTTTTGCATATTAATAATTAAAATGTGACGTAGTCAAAAGTTCTGCGCTTTACAATAATTAAATTAACATTATTTTATTATGATTATAGTTTGATTTTTTCATCTTTTAAATTAAAATTAATGACTTACCCTTTCAATCAGTTTCAGAATAATATTTGAAACTAACGCGTAGACAAATGGGCAGTTGTGTGGTCAACAAATTATTCGCGTTCATTTCAAATTGAATATTGTTCATCTCATTTAAAGGTTTTTTCTAGCGCAATTTTCTTAATACGAGTGAGATGACGTCACTAAACGACTCGACTTGGATTTTCGAGTGGTCAGTTCTAGTGGATAATAAATTTTATCGTAAATTGCGGGGCTTTGCGAATGCAGGCGCTGATAGCTAAAATGACACAAGTAGCATCGCTTTATAAAATGCAATCCCACAGTGAATCTTTAATAATCCGTTTTTATCTTAAAAGTTCGATAGATAATCCGTATTAAAAAAATTATTTCGACTAAATTTAAAGCATAAACGCAAAACTGCCTAAAACGAGAGATCACAGTGTATTTAAGAAATATTATATTTTTAGCATTGATATGAAATAAAATGAAGAAAACTAAGGTACCGGTAGATTTAAGTTTTAAAAATGTTCCCATGTTTCACTTTTTTTCTCAACCCCTCAATAAGTATCAATTATTTTTTCTTGCAAGAACTTAAATTTGAGACAACATGCTATGCTGAGCAAATGTGTAACCAAAACAACCAGATACTTTTATTCATTTTTTTTTTTTGCTACCTTCAACTTTCTATTGTAATTAATAAATCGTTAATTAACGACCGTAAAAGATATTTTTTTTTCTGATAAAAGGAAAACAAACTAAAATACATAAATAATTAATATAATCTTATCAAGATATTAGAATAATTTTTTTTTAAAAACAAAGACATGAAATATTACGTTGACCCGGAAGTTGGCGATAATGATGTTGAGACTGACCTCATTTTAAAACAATAACGGACATATTATGTGACATCACGAATATTTTTATTAAAAAAAAAAAATGATGACACAAATACTTGATTTGAAAATGAATTGCAATGTCAATGTTGACAATGTCAAGGACTTGAAACAAACCCGTGCCACGCACGCGCAATGATTGATTGAACGACAACATTTCCTAAGCCAATTAAATGTTATACACGCCGATATTTACGTACAGTATAAATTATTTAAAATTATAATAATTATTCAGTAGATATTTTATTGTTTATTTCTCTTTGTGCAAATAAATAATCGCGCTAATTTGAATGCATGGATGAGTACAACATCAAGTACATTAGAAAGCAATATTACTAATTTTTATTTTAATTTAAATACCGGTATATTTTTAAAATAAAATTATAATTTGCATTTAATTTTTTTTTTTAAAAAATAGTGTTATACCGCTAATTAATTATCGTGATAATATTAAAGACATATTAGATAGTTTTGTCAACTTTTATTGCATCCGGTAAAAGCTATAAGATAGTTTTGCCAATTTTAAGGTTTTTACTGTACCTTAAAGTTAAATTTGCGTTATCTACATGACAACTACCGTAATTTTATTTACGGTAATGTGATAAACTGTCGGTATATTAAAAATGATTTTTATTTTCATAATGCAAGTCATAAATTTACTTAAAATTATTAAGTAAATATTAGTGAAGGGTGTTAACAGTTAAGATAACATTATTTTAAGGGTGTAGAGGTTAATAATATATCCCACTGGAAAAAACAATAGATTTTATCGCACGTATTTCACCTTTACAAAAATAGAGGATTGAAAAGTTAGTTCCTGTTTATTTACTAGGGCGGATGTACTATAGAAAGGGCAGTCTACTAACGCTTTTTTTTCTCTCTCTGTCTTTATTTTTCTTCTTAATGGAATTTCTTAAGTGTAAAATAATTACAGCATAAAAAATTGTACATCAATTTTTTGCGCCACCCAAGGAAGAAAATTGTTTTACTGGTATTTCGTTTCTCCCGTTATTTTGTTCAAAAGACGGATTTCAAGAAATCCCTTATTCAGAATGCAGAAAAAAATAACAATTTTTTTTTTAATGTCTATAAAACAAAGGCTACCGAAATAAAAGGAGATAGAGAGAGAGAGAGAAAAAACAGTTTGACCTCGTGAACTAAAATAATGTAGAAGATGACGCAAGAAAATGGAAAATGTAAATATTTGGTTTTCATGGGCAATAGAAATGGGTGAGTGGGTGGTTAAGCAGTGGATGTGGGTGGGCAGGCAAGGGGTGGAATCATTAAAATGATGCGCAGAAGGGCAAAGAAAAAAAAAAAAAAATGTTATGTCGGGCAGATTAACCTCGTACTTGACCTCCATCACACTTCACTAATCAACTGAGTTCGCTCTCGCCTTTTACCTTCAATTACAACAAACTACATTCAAAATAGATAATTATTATTGCAATAGTAATAATAATAAATCGTTCACAACTGAGAAAATCGTCAAACATCACTTTTTCAAAAAACTAATCAATAAATTATTATTCTATACTTAAAGTATTATAATATTTTATTGAAATCCTAAATTTTATTTTCCAAATTTTCAAGTACAGTACCAGTAGTTTTATTATAAATTTTTTTAAAAAAATTATTCGAAAACTTAAAAAATAATTTTATTATTGATTCTGTTGTTGTTTATGAAATAATGGAAATTTCCACACAAAACTAATTTCAAATTTCAATAAATTGCAAACATCCGGTAAACATTTCGTGCTCACGTTTGTTGGTTAGGCTAACTATCAATTGATAGATTTTTTTTTTTTTTTTTTCAATGAGACATTTTGTCCACTACTGCCCTGACTTTTTCCATGTTGAAAACCAGTTGTAAAAGAAGCTTATCGTTGTTTGAAATCGTGTTGACCGAGATGAGCTCGACACACCCTGTCCTAGGGCTAACGTTGGTTTCAAAGTCGCTGCCAATCCGGAAGTGAGTATTACAAAACGGAATCCACTGTGTTTGGAAATTACATTACAATCTATATATAAAATAATAAATAAATAATAATATAAAAAAATAAATAAAAGCTGTGTACTCTCATAAGTTGTTTTCGATTGATGGTGATGATGAAGATGGTCGACAGGTCAAAATTAGGTCGATCAGTCATCGGATCATATGGTCAAATCATCCGCTGCTGTTTGATTTTAATCAATATTTACGCCTATCTATAAATGGTAATGTCGATGCGCGTGCGAATTAAATTAGTAATTAGAGAGTGAGAAAAGCCAAAAAATAATTATTGCTATGGTCAGGTCTGACTGTGGTAATAATGTTATTTTTTAAATAACCGCTAAGGTCAGTTTTCATTAATACATTTCCATACGGCAAATCGTAAAATGGCGTCATTAGCGAATTCGACCATAAGAATGTAGGCCCTAAATAAGAACCAGATTTTTTTATTTATTATTTATTTACATGTACTTTACCTGAATGCAATCATTACAATGCATGACATTGTACATGTACATTAAATTTTAGAGAATGCAGTAAAGTGGAGAAAACCATGTTACAGTATTGTGTTTAAAGAATACAGTGAAGCTAAGAAAAGTCACCTATAGCGTTTACCGAATAAGGGGAAAGTTAATACTGTATATTGTAATATTTAAACTTTTTTTTTTTAATCACTTTTAAAGGATAAGGGAAAGTTTGAAAAATTATAATGCAGTACTTCTGAAAAACTGTTATAATTATAACGTTTAGCGGTCTCGGTAAACGGTAAAACGGGGAGACTTGCGTACGGGCACTTGCGATCCCCGTATAAATGTACGCAAAGTGTTTATTAAATTAACAATTCGCATACAATTGACTTGTTCGATAACATCGAATGTGTACATGTATTTTTTTTGAGACAGACGTTGCAAGTGTTTTAAAATCCTTCACACGTAATTGTTGATAATTATGCAAATTACCCTTTATCAAGGTTGAGCAGTACGAGATTCTTATTAGGCGATGGAGGAAGGAAAGCAGGTGGGAATAAAAGAAAAGAAAAAAATGAATCGAGATGAGAAAATAAAAAAAAAATTGTGTTTGAAGGAATAATAGGAAAATCGACCCGGTGACCCATTTGCACTACCACTCGGCATTCTCGAGAAAATATTTCGGACAAATTATTATTATTTTCGGTCATATGCACGCGCCGCGTCCCTAATTTCCTTGCTTTATCAAAATTATTATGCGACTGACTAAATGATTGATGGTGCAGCAGCAGTATACTGGAGCGACCTCTTTGCAGAAAAATGCTGGAAATAGTTTGCAATTATTCACTTCATCTCTCGCAACTTGGTTTTACTTCCTTTTATTCAACATTTTTGCATAGGCGAATAAAATGTCGATAAAACGAAGTTTTGGATAGCGGACGAGTTGAATTCGTTGTATAGGACAAAGCAAAACAAAAAGAAAAATTAAAGATGTCAGATCTTAATAAAATTTCGTTCTAAAGAGGTTTAGGGGACTGGACGAATTACCGTAGTTCGTTGTATGAAACATGTACTCGAGTGATCTAGAACAATGCAGGCGATCCACATGTTAACAGTGGATATTTCTGCACGTTTTTGATGTGGGGATGTCCCTGATAAAGGGACGCGCAAAAATTGAGAATTTTTGTTGAAAAGTTTATTATTTTGGCGAAAATTAAGTAAATTTTTCCAATTGTTCTAAAAAAAAATTCAGTTGAAAAAAATTGCCAAATTTTCAATTGGGATTGTTGTGTGCGAATTTTGCTTGCCTACCCTCAATTTTACGTTGATGCATCATGCTGGAGTCATGCAATTAATGTCATCTTTTAAGATAGCATTTTACTATTCGTACATACTGCTACTGTACATGTATTAAAATCCGCTCTTTGTTCGAATAAAATCCAGAAATAATTAGCTTTTGTCAAAGGGAGACTACAATATTCTGGGTCACTCCGTACACACATGCATTGTATGGGCTTCCATTATAACAATATCAATAAAAAAAATGGATAGCAAATAATCCAAGAAATTGGCTTAAAAGATATAGCCAACATTTTCAATTGATTGGAAAAACTGGATGAAGTTACGTTTTTTTGGGAAGGTTATTTTTTTAAACAATTTTTGTATCTGTAGTTTATTGATGAATTCTTTTCATAGAAGTTCGTTGTATCGACATTTTTCTCTTTTTGAAGTTTGAAAGGCGAGGCGAAGCATAGAAAAGGAAGCGAAAATATAAAACAAAAGGTCGAAATCTAAAAATTTGACCGCCAATAAAAAATATAAAGCAAATAAAATTATAATAAGCATAAAAACAAAAACAAAAATTTTAATGCGTCTGACACATTTTTGCATAACACATAAAATCAGCAAAAAGGGGGGGGGAAAAAACGCATTTTCAAGTTGTTTTTTATTTTTATTTTCTAAAATCAATTAATATTTATTAGAAACAATTAAAACGTTTTTTTTTTTGTTTTAAACTTTCAAGCAATAAAAAGCTGGCATAAAAATAATTTATTTCCATAAAATCCATCATAAATCGAGATTAATGTTTTGTTAAAAGTGCGTAATAAATAATGAAAGGTTGAAAGTTTGTGGCCTTAAAAAATGGTTGACAAGAGGACCAGAAGCGATTATATAAAATTAGAAGTGAATTTTCCGACTGATGAGTTGATTTGGGTGTTGGGTTGGGTGAGGTTCCGGTGTGAACTTGAGGAAGAACTCTCTCGGAAACAGCGTGAGGAAACAAGGTTACTTGCTTCGAGCACAACCAATTCTCTCTCTCTTTTTTTATTTAGATTATGCGAGTAATATAGTCGTGAGGAAATCGCTGTTTAATGATGTCGAAAATTACCTAAGGAAATATTATTACGAATTTAACCAATAAAAATTAAATTATTTTTCTACTTTTAGGATGTATTAATTCAGGTTTTACTGCCATTATTTTAGAAGTGTTTTTCAAATTTAGGCCAAAATAAAATATCTAAAATTAGGCATTTATTTTAGAAACTGGTTTTTATGACTGGTTTTATTAAGGTAAAACTTCTCCGTAACAACATTTAACAAGATTTTTTAAACTAAAATTTTGTAAACATATACGAAAATAAATCAAAATATAGTCATATATAAATTGGCCGTCATTTAAAGACTGGGTATCATTTTTTAAAGCTGGATTCAGCAATAATATTAGTACATGTACTGTATTGATATTGAAGCAAAACTAATAATTACTATAAAAATTGATAATAATTTTGCATTTTGTTGGTGAATGTAAATAAAGGAAATTGATTTGAGTGAGGGATGACCTTGTGACATGCAATTGTTTTCACTAGATTTTTAATTCTTACTCTACGTCATAAATCATAATTATTATTATTAAGTGACCGTTTCAATCCTCGCATAATTTTATTTTTTAAAAGATTTGTGCAAAATTTGAGAATTTATCTATCGTACTCATTTAATACGGTAGATCTACTGTAAGATCTGAGAAAAAGTTAAATATTAAAAAATTAAAATCAACTAGACTTTTGATTTAATTTTTTTATGACAGCTTTTTTTCAATTTTCCTCGAGTTTTACGAGGCGTATCCATAAAATAAGAGTTGTGCTGCCCTCTTCGGCGGTGGGAATTTTTGTTTCGAAATTTGACAAAA